>JABASI010000540.1:0-36764 GCA_019776505.1 Tomocerus nigrus | reverse complement strand
TCGAGCTTAGAACAGGAAGATAGCGCTATTACAGTTTTGTAGATTCTATTAGTTACGCAGTAGAATCGGCTGTAACAGTATTGAAATGGAGAAAAGTCTTTGATCACAAAATCGAACTCGGATGTTTAGCATTGTAATTGAATGGAAATAAAGAGTGGATAGGCAGAGGGAACTTTATTTAAGAACGTTGGTTAGAAAGAAAGGAGTTGTTCGTGTTTATGGTAATGTACTTTGAGGTTAAGATAAATAAACAGTGTTTATCGTCGTCTGAACCCAACCCACGCATTAGGCGAAGGACACAAATGTCCCTCGCTCTGTTCCTTTGCTTAACTTATTAAAGTATCTAGTTAGGTATTTGCGTACAGACTGCGTATTTGCATAACCCAGCTACTATTTAACTATTTATTTGTATGCGTTGTTTGTGCGAGATTCGGTGGAGGAGAGTGTTAAGAAGAGTTTCTCTAACTCTCTTGAATAAAATATAAGTAAACGCTTAGGCAGTATATGTATGTCTCTTGCAAAGGCTATATCTATTATTATCTAAGGTATCAGAGTTAACTGATGTTAACTAATTTGCATTAGGAAAAGGAGTCACACAAGCGACCAACACACAAATAGCTACAATTACATCTTTGCTGTTTACTGTTCTGTGCTCTAGTCGAGTAGCTATGTTCAGTCTTGTGTAACCAAAGTAAATCAGCTTAAATTTCCTTACAGTTTGTTAACCAAAACAAGTCAGACCAATCTAACGTATAAGCCAAAGGGAAGGAAGTAGCCAAAACCTTGCCTACTACTTACATAACGTATCGTCGGACAGAAAGTTAACTCGAATTAAGCAAGACACTCTTCTAGAACTTCTCTGTATACTTACATAGAGCCTTTTAGTAAGTAGGTAGCTATTCAGGCAGGATATTCCTATTACCTAGATAACTGAATTCTATGTAGGTTCTTACATCTATAGTAACTATTAGCTAAATATTTATATAAATAGAACTAAAAACAGTAGACACAGAATTTAGGTGTAGTAGAGCTGCATACGTACTTAGATTATTATGTCGGCTAACGGTGCCTCATGCGTAACACGAAGATTTGTAGTCTTGATGGCAGAGTTTAACGGAACAGCCGAAAGCATTCATATAAATACATGGCTAAGCACATAATATGCATATATAATTTATAAGTAGAGGCCAATGCTACGGAATCGAGTAAATGGATGGAGAACTGAAAATGAACAGTAAAGGAAACGAGAGCGTGTGACTAAACTGACTGAGCTGCCTTTCTAGATCCTACAGTTGATATGCTAATTGAGAAGGAGATAGAGAAAGAGCTTTGATAGCGCTGTTATTGAAGTCGAGACACATACCTACCAGATATTTCCAGCATGCAATAAGTAGACAAGAATAGATAACAATCTAGCACTGCATGTAGAAACTTACATTTAATAGCTATACGTGCCCCTACAAATGTTATTCACAGAAGGCATATAATATTATAGCAGACAAGTTGTTGGTTTGGATTAATGCTGATATTCACTTACCAGCCTGAATGTCACTGAATTACGAAGGATGGAGGGAGGGAAGTGAAAGCGGAGAAAGCTCCGTCCTTGTAAACACTTATTGTTAGTTCTGCCAGGCAGATTACACTACATTACACAGATCTCTTATTATGGACGAATGCTAAGTAAGCATACAAACATGCAAACTCATATTCCTTCACTTTTATATCCTTCGTACATACAATACATGCATACCTATGTAGATAGTCGAGATAGTATTTAGATTGTTTACTTAACGGATTTGCCCACTTTATACCTATTAGCTAGTAACCTATAGCCAGTTTTGATCTGTTCAAGTGATTTTCTATTTAACAGACATGTATATAGTTGGTAATAGTAGTGCTAAAGGCATTTATTTATCTAAAGGTAGCAACTACCTACAATCATAATGCCACAGTGTTAGCTCGGAATCTATTATTGTAGTATTATGTATGCACGTGGTTTCTGAAGTTCATAGACATTATAACATCGTAACGTGAAATGTAGACAGTTAAAATACACACTTACATTTGACTCGGAGAGGGAAGACATTGCTTACGGTAGTTCCTACAGGATTGGCAGCAACGCACGTATAATTTCCAGCAGATCTCTTTGTCACCAATTGTAAAACTAAACTTTGGTTGCTGAGTATAACACCGGCAGTTACATTGTGTTGAAGTAAACGATCCTAAAGAAACAAAGTTAAACAATCTAACGTATTTCTATGAAAATTTTCCCATTTTCAATAATACAATTATCCAAACTACTGCTCGCTCTTTGGATTAGCTCAAAGTTAGACAAAAACACTCCTTTGATGGCAAAGCTCAGTAAGTCCGTAAAATTGTAAAAGATAACTTTTTACGACGCAGAATTACATTATTAAACATTCTTAAAATTCATATTACGAATAAGAAATGTGCTTAACAACTCCATATCACAGTATCCAAATTTTTTGAAAAATTTCGCATTCTTCTTACATGGCGGTCAACAAATATGCAATATCTGTTGTTTTAATTCATTATGAAAACATTCTCATATAATCGTTAAACAAGAATATACCACAATTTAATCTCGAAAGGCAGCATAGGAAGAATTTATTCGTCGATTTTATATAGGAATAGTGGCATAGTATTTGATTGCTCGTGGATCACAAATTTTATTTTCACAAAAGAAGGTTTTCGAGCTAATTAAGTTATCTATCTAGCAAATGATGAAATTCATTTAAATATCCCACAGTTCTAAATTGCATTGGTGGTCAAAGATATACTGTTCTTTATTTTCGACGTTTTAAGGCTATATGATGTAAGAGATTGAAAGTAAAAATTAGATTGAGAGCATTGCTACGATAGTCGACTGAGAATGTAAAGGTTAGGGAGCATTGAAGTGAAAATAGTAGAGAGTGGAGACTAAAGGAAAGGAATGTATGAGGCTAGCTGAGAGTAAGAAAAGGAAGGAATGAAGATGAGATGAGGAGGAAAGTAGAGAAAGTGATCTCAGAGGAACAAAAGGATTTTACGGACAGGGCAATAATTCCAATACAAAGAGCTTCAGGTTTCTAATGGGTGGAATGGAAGAGAGGGAAAGGAGAAAGTCTGAGAAAGCTCGCCGTAGTTAACGAGAGTCAGAAGAGGTTTCTATATTTCAATCTGTGCTTTCTAAATGTAAATATCTATTACTATAAGGTAATGTCAGTTTAAGAAAAGGAAAGCATCAACTGCCATGCTATTGGATACATAGAGCTTAAGACTAATGTGCTATTAGATAGTTTTAGTGGAAAAAAGACAATTCCGCGTCTGAGAAGTGGTAGATAGTGGAAAATATAAGTCCTATTTATATTTGTATGGATTGTTGATAGAATGTGGCCAGTGTCTCTGATTCCTTATTGTTAGTGTAGTAATAGAAAGAGTAAAATAAAGTAAGGATATGAAATGAACGTAAAATAGGAAGCTCGAACATTTAGAACAATGCTTTAGAAAACAGTGAGATAGTGGAGTAAAGTCTAGTTTGAGTTTTCCCCGAGAACGAGTGTCAATAGTAAAGAGAGCGAAACGAGAAAGGATGGGAAATACATTGAGCATCCAAGTCAGTTTGTGAATACTAGGATTGGATTTGAGATGGCATTCGAAATAAACGTCGTCTCCTTCTTTGATTCCATCCTTGAGGAGAGCTGATCCAAGTCGGAGCTCTGCAATTGGAGGGTCTATAAGAACAGAAAGAAAAAGCACATCAACCTCACAGCATTGAACAGTACTCGAGAGAAGGAAAGGAAGCCACCCAACAAAGTCAAACCAAACCGAAACAGAGAAAACCCCAAACTGCATAATATTTTATACGAAAAACTAGGTCTACATATCTATCTATGTCCCTATTCCGTTTTTACCGTTCGATATAGTACAATACAGATACAGATATATACGTAGTGCACAATAGTACTCTACTCTACACGAAGGTAGTTGTGCTTGTGGCAAAGGATTCTTTTTACGTTCTCATATTACATTAGTAATATTGTAAAAAAAAATAAAGAGTTGAATGAATGTATGTATGTAGTTATGTTGTCTGTCTATCCTTCAATGTATGGATTATAGGATTCTATCACATCAAATCATCGTATTACATCACATTACATTGAGATTTTAGCTTTTTTACTTTCACAGATACACTAGTGTTCTAAGTAGGGAATATATGGCACACAATTTTCTTATTCTACGGCTACTCACTTAAGTCAGTCACGATCATCCACGTTCTAGTATCTATCCCCGACTTTTTTTACAACTTATAGCTAACTAAAAGTAGGAAAGTAAAAGCAAAGTGCTGGATGCTACATACTATCTGCCTCTTATTCTCTCTATGTATTACTACCAACATGTATTATGTGATGTAAGTATCTTATGGCATATCAAATTCTTCTTGTCTTCTTTTCGGTTTTGTCTTCCTGTCTTCATTCAGCTTACATACTCTTCAGCCATATACTATAGTGTAATAGATCTGTAGTTGTAAGTATATATTGGAGTATTCTGTAGTGTGCTGTTGTATGTATAGCAAAGGACGGAAGTCAGTCGAATGCCAACTGAAATGAAAGAACGACAGTTTACTCCTTCTTTTCTTGTCCTACTATTTCTAATTTCAACTGCGTTCTCTTTTCTCATCTCTCTCATTTTACAAGACTTAAACGATAATATCTCAACTTGAGTTTTGTCCTTCTAACATACAATTCTTTCCCTACATCCAGAATCTCAACATTGCTGTCATGAATGACTTGTATAAATTGTACTATGTATCTACACATAGAAATAGAATATTTCTCACACAAACTCCTATGTACATACAGTCGAAGAAATGTTACATTCAACTCTCACTGGGTGACATAACAATCCTGATGTGATTGCTGATACATACGGATGTCTTATTTAGATATTAAATGTATTCTTTACTATAACTATGATACAAGGCATACATAGTAAAATTCCACCACTGTAGACTCTAATATATATCTAACATTTCCTCTGCATTCACTATAATTGATAACACTTGCTTTTTCTATGTGAAAGTAACTAATAATATCTCGCAATCTCCTTTATTTTGTATGTACTTATATTTTATACGCTACAATGCATAAAGTTTTATATACATATGTATATTAAAATACGTCGGTAGCCTACACAATGTGGGTCGTCCCTGCAGAATTGCATCCAGTTTTTAGAAAAAAAACATTAAAAAATCTCACATAACTCCCCATCATTGGCAAAGATAAAGATGTCAGATGAAAAAGAGAGTCAAGATGCATTTGCAGTGCAATAAGTTTGGAAAAAATTAGCAAAAACATGAGAGCTCTATTTTTGCTCAACATAGTTTCTAAAACAGAAAGTTATACTAGTAGTAGTGACTAGTGACACTTGAAGTACAGATAGAGAGGAAAAAGAAAAGTTTAAAAAAATTCAGCATACTTACAAGTCCTTGTCCTGTCACAACTTTTTTGAGATTGGGAAAGATTTCAGTAGATAAAAGTGTCGAGAAATTCACAAGTCTTAGTTTCTAGCGACTGAAAGTTGAATCCCTTCGAAATTTTGAACATATACGAATAACTAGTTTGTATAGAGAGAGATGATATCTTATAATAGAGAATTTCCTCGTTTATCATATAACACATGTTCTTTCACACTAGTCCTCCTACTAGTAATGTTTGCTCTGCAGTAAAGTAAATAGGATACAGTGTCATAGTATAAAACACACTGGTTACATTTTTATGTGCCTACCTACAGTAAATCTGCATTACCGCACACTGCATAGTAGGTAGACGGGTGAAAGAGAGTAACACACTGTGTAAATGTGACATGCTCTGCTTGTTTAGCAATAAAATGAGACTCCTTCGTTTTATTGTTCAAGGTAGTTTCTTCTAAGTCTCTGCACAGAGCAAAATTCAGGTACCAAAAATATTGATAGACATTCTGGATGTAGCTTTTTGATAGTCTTCGTGTTACATCTTGGTGAAAACGAAGCTAATATCATTATCATACTTTCAAAGGAAAATTCATTCAGAAAAAAATAAAATTGCGTAGGTACTATATTTTTCTCGTTAGTCTTTGAATGTTGTATTTCAGGATGTCTTTTAACAAGATCCCATCTACAATCGAAACGTGTAGCGTGTAGTATGTGTACACAAGTCTTTTAAATGTGGAAAAGTAGTCGGTACACAGATATAAATTAGAGTAGTGACTCATGATGTGATTGTAACTTTGGGCTGCCTAACATTTCTTCCTCTGGTTTGCTCGCGTTTGACTTTGTTTGCCGCGTCAGGCTCCTCTTTAACAAATAGGGACACTAGAAGGATCTTTGGTTGAACTGGGTGAGATTTATAGGTGTCTTACATACGACGTGGAGGACCCATGAGTCTTCCACGAAGCTTCGAGGCACCCACGGATTCTCGGCTCGACATGTTATTTTTTCGCCGTCATCATCAATAGACGGCACAAGACCCAAACTACTTCGAGTTACGTTCTCTACTTCATCAACATCTGATGCTGGAGCTCCCGGTTGCAAAACTGAATCTTCATCCGTCTGCTGCAAAACAAACAACTACAATTACCACATGGCACAGACAGACACAGATAGAATACTATCTCCTCCTGTACCTACACATTACACTACTGTGCAGGTTATAATATATCACTAGTACTTATCATCAGACTTATCATTGTACCTACATTTTCATGCCCTCTATATAATAAGTATACACAGAATATATATATCGGATTTATTCAGAAATATTTCTAATGTACACCAGAGAAAAGGACACATATTGTCCTGAGTTGTATTGACAATGACAATGGCACAATAGTAATGTAACTTTATTAAATATGATACATACCTTTGCGCACCGTTGAAAAGCTTAGTTGTGAGTTGTAACAAAATACTGACACAGAGATTCATGGCAATAAATACATTATGCTAGACGTATGAGGTTCCAACTGTAAGAACCTTTCGAATTTTCTCCACCTCCATGTATTTATAGATCTCTTTGACAATTTGTGTCTTCTGTCTGTGAGACTATGTGTAAGGGAGCGCCATAACAAAATAAAATCTAGAAAATAGCAAGGAAATATAGATGGGTAGCTAAAACGAGTGATATTTCTATAAGTTTTTGTGTTTGATACGGCGAGGATGATATAGCTTTTTATTAAACTACTATTATAAGCTTTTTGCTTGACATACTAACAAACGGAGCAAGGAAACAGCGCAATCAAAAGAAAATACGCATCAGCTACTTCCATTTCCCATTCGTTTCTTTCACCGGTAGTTGAACCGTGGCATACCGTATGCACTATGAACTCCATGAACTACATACGTCTACCCAACCGAACATGCTTACTCCATGTATCTCAACTTTCTTTTTGCTTTCACTCGACTTTTTCACAATCTGATTCATTATATTATAAGGCACGCTATCTCTCCGCTATCCTACATGCATAATAAATACACTGACAACCTAAAATCTCTATATCTATACTAATATTTGAAAATTCAGGCAAAGTAATAGATTTCCAAATTATATAACATTTTTCTGTCTACTGTCTATTCCTTATTGATAAGAATAGTAGAATGCCAGTGCATATAAGTGAATTGAGCAAACTAAGCTGTCTTCGCATTACTGATGTGCATTCCTGGAATCTATAATAATCTGTGCCAAAAATTCCTTTGTGTACAAACTAAGGCACTCTTTCATCTTTCGCGCATATATCCCATCGTTATGCAATAAGTTTCAATCACATTTCCTTGACTGATTGCTTTGTTCTCTCCTAACAATATCTAAAGTGGATATGAATGTATTTATATATCATACACTAAACAAGATAAAGAAATACTGAAATACAAGTGAAATGCTATAACTTCATAGTATGTAGCTATAGAGGTATAAATTTCACATTATTGTCAAGTTATGTGCTAGCGAAACAATATCTCCTCCTACAATGAACTTCTACATAAGGAAACAAAGAGCAAAATAAATGACTGTTCAACTCATGCACAATTAGGCCGGGCTACAACCATGAAATCTGCATAGAGAAATTATCAGACTATTTATATTTGCACTCACTATGAACTATAAAATAAAGTATGTCGTTTTACAATGGGCTTACACATTACACTTGTATTACTATTTCTCACGATTACATTTTACATTGTGCTATTATTAATGGAAAGCCTATTTACATTCCTTTAGTCGTAGGATCCAATAAAATTAAAAATAAACTATAAAATCTACTTGGGCCTAATTGGATGTAGATAAGTATCACAGAAGGAAATATTCGCCACAAACTCTACAATCAGGAATGTGCTATAGATAATTTAACTACATTTCGTATGCATGTATGCATGAGCTAAACGTATGGTTCCCTCGCATGCTATCTTAATGGAGACGTTTGACTCAAATAATTTATTGAGTTTGTCAGAAAGTCACTTAACTTTGAGTTGAAAGTAATAGCAGTTACCTTAGCCTTCATGCAACAAAATACAAGTTTATTATGTACAAGGAAGCAAAGAAACTTACACAGTCAGTGTTCCTTAGTCATGCGCATTTTTCCATTACGCTTTAACTCCTTGTCATAATATTTGCTGGGGAATAATACAAGTCACTCAGTACTTGCTACTAGTGCATACTGCATTGAATCACCATAATATATTGCTCTATAATGCGTAATAAGGAATTTTTTATTGTGAGACGAAGCGAACTTGACTCTACTTGGCAAATATCCTATAATATTATTTGTATATAGGTAGTCAAGCCCTATGCATTTAAACATTCCCTACTTAATAAACTTCAAACGTAGTGACTCAACTAAACATTCTCTCCAGCTTTGTAATATAAAAATATTATTTTATCTTCAAAGGAAAAACAATCTTGATCTATAACTTTTCTCCTCCGTGCAGAAAATAATGGCAGAGCTACGTGGTGACTACTATCAGGACTCTGCTCTTTATAATATTATTCTTAAATGTACTTAGATATATAAAGTGAAGGTAAGAAGTAACCCTCATGCTTTATAGGTACGAGTTACATACTATTTACGTCCGTAAAACTATAATATAAATTGCAGTCGGCAACTGAAGAAATAAATATTGCCTTTTTGAAATGTAGCCTTGAGTTGGGTTCGTCCGAGAATGTAGTTCACTAATACAAGTCTAAGAAAATACTTTGACTTGGCTTTGTCTTCCCTTGCTCATACTACTGCATCCAACCAAGTCCCACTCAATTCAAGCAATATATTAAAGTAAACGCAAACGTTGGGAATGTAGTTCAGGATCCTCTGAGGCAGTATTTGGTTAAGATTCAAGGATTCCTTTTCCCTTCCTCTCTCCTCTATAACTTGAATCGCTGCAATGAACAGAGAATGCAAGGGAGGAAACCATACACACACACACACCAGTAGTCTATTCTATTTTACGCCATCATCCTAGCAAGTAGAACATAAACCTGACGAGCAGAGATATGGACTGCCGTAGAGGAAAAATGTTTTATTTGCTTTATGGATGCCTTTCCTGTAATAGATGGAGGAAAACAAAGGGAAGACAGTGAGAAGAAAGGAATTGCACAATTCATACAATGTGTACGTAAAATAGATACCTACTTCTCTTCCTAGCTATAAATCTAGTAATATTTACAGATAATATAACACACCTTACTTCTCTCTAAGTATATCTGATCCATCCATATGACGGTAACATATCTACTAAGTATATAGTACATGTATACTAGTTGTATAACTATATATCACTACTGCAGATAGAGAAATTGTGAAAGAAAAAGGATTTACCAAAATTGTCACGTCGGTAAGTTGCCGGCTGCCCATCCACCAAGTTATCATTGCCTGAGGTCGTGAACCCATCGCAACACATTGAATCTCATGTCTTTGGTTCGCAACTAGACGGTCTCGTTGACTTATGTGGGCTGAGAGGGGACGTACTGTCAATATCAAGAAATAAGCAGGTTATTGCATCACCATTTTCCTCATCCCACACTAAAATTCGAATGCAATAAAATTCTTCCATTTCAATTCAATATACCCAAAACACAAATAAAATGTGAGGACTATGACGAGTGTAACGGTATAAAATGTCTTGAATGTTTTATCCGTTAATAAGTGTGCTTAATTCTTGGATTGTTTCCTTGTTAAAATATTCTAATGGGCATCATAGCAGAAGCAGATAGATAGGATTGTTTGAAGTAAATTATGATCAACTGACATTGTATGCACAATTTCTAATTTTAATTGTTATTACGATATGAATGAACATGGGTTGGGATAGTATTTATAATATGCGAATACTGCCTGATTTAAGCGTGTAATTTCGGTAAGAGAGCATTTCTCCCCATAACTTCCAGGGATGGATAATCAAATTTTCGTTACGGAGAATTAGACAGCTACTTACTGGAAGTAGGGAACTGAAGGAGTTAAGACTAGGAGCAGGAGCTCTAAGTCGTCAGGTCAAAAATCAATTAATTTCCTGTTCACTAAACTGTGTGAGAGTTAGCGTATTATTTGTCTGGCTTCTTATTTGGCATCATCTTATTACATTATTTGTAACTACCTATGTAAGTAGGCAGGGCAGGTTTAGAAAAAATAGCTCATAATACTCCAACACTGTACGTAGACTGCTTAACAATAGACAGAAGCAAACAACCCTGCGGTATCTCTAAGAAATTCAATTATGAAAGAGAGCTTCAGCAAAGACAAAGCTTTTACTGCCTTTCCCTTCTTAGAAAAGGTTCTGCTACTGGAAATTCCCTTTCCGTTAGATCGCATATGAGAAATACTAAGAAAAGATTGATCTTTTGTCTTAACTTCAAGTACTACGTGCCATAGTGTATTAGTGCAGAACAAAATAAATATTATGTCGAACCTAGGTTTACATACATTATAAAATTACGCAGTAAGAAGATGCACTGTATTGACTGCAAAGACTGCACACTGCGTAATAGCACACCTATGTTTGTTTGTTCAAAAGAGCTTCTGAGTAAACATTGACAGAGGATAATTGGTAAACTCAGTGGTTTATTTACGAAACTGATAATTGAAATTGTATAGCTTTTGATGGTGTGCATTTTGGTATCAGGAGGAAAACATCAATAATGGTCTGGGAAATGAGTAATCGACTACTACTTCTGTAATTTAACAATTATGCTTCACTGGCTAACTAAGGACCTGCAACCAAAATTATATCATTCAAAAACCTCTAGGCTTTCTCCTAGCTCACAGTTATTACAAATTATGGGAATTTTAGAACTTGAGGATCATGTGCTATGAAATAAAAGGCAGAGTAATAATATCCTGGAAAATGGAGTTCAAATACGCAATAGGTCAAAAACAGTATTTTAGTATTGGCAATGAAAGGGTAGGGAAGTACGTGAGAATGAATTGGGAAAGTAAGGTGAAGGAAAGAGTAAAAGTGCCTTGTAGGCAATAAGTTTCCGGGAAGTAATATGACAAAGAGTAGTTTAGTTGAACTTACGGTGTAGTTTTAGCTGAAGAGTTTTGCTTAATGGATCCGTCAAATTGGAATTGAAAGTCAAGCATGTCAAATTAGCACCGTGATGTTCTCTCCGAACTTGTATAAGTTTGAGCTTCTTTGTCAAGACGCCGTCTTCGAGGGAGAAGATGCGCTCGTTAGAGGAAACCGTGTCGTCGCCAACACGCCATTCGATATACGGTGCCGGTTTCCCTGCAAAACCCAAAGAAATAATTTGTACTCCAATAACTGCAAAACTTAAGTAATATCTCAGTTCATATTTAAAGGACTAAAATAGAATCAAGATGATATCCTCTATATATTACGTAGGCAGTATGTATAGAGATAGGCTAAGTTCTACGAAAAACTTGTAAGGAGTAAGGCCATAGTATGCTCAGAAGAGGATACTATTTGGCATTTGGAGCGGATGCATGTAGAAGGGAAATTGTGCAGGAAGGCTGTTAAAAATTCAAAACTACTCCTCCAGGTTATAACTTGGCATCTCATTGTCAGTAACAATAACAGAACCTTAATTTATGAAGGTATGCAGAAGAAAAATGCAAATAAATTCCACGACCCCGCTCCATAAAAATTTCCGCAACGTTTGCCAATTAAATCTTTGATGAATTTTCATCAAGGCACGGCGGATATGAATAGCAAATATTATTTTTACATGATCCATTTAAGTAGTCATACTTATGTGAAATCACAAAGTGGGTGTAGAAGGATGAATGCACTTTAAGCATTCGTTTTACTTAAATAACGAATGAATACTCAAGTACCATCTACACACAGGCTAGAAAGTTAAGTAATATGTATGCATATTTTAATTTTTCTATATTATATACATTCTAGTTCCATAGTCCGTATACTTTCATTAACTCCTTTGTGCATACATAGTCACAATTCTAAAATTCTTCGTATGATCTGTGTAAAATATATCCGAATTCCTTGATGGGCACGTAAGTGAAAGTCGTAAATATGCAAAACAGCTACAGTTCTATGCACATGAATGCATAAACGTATCGTTTTAAGTGAGATATACATGATGTGCATATTGATATACAGTAGATCAATTATATACTAGCACAATATATGCATGATATAGGACTTCCTAGTACATACCACAGGATATGTTTTAGCATGCATGTAAGGAAAGAAATGTTTCAGAATAAAACATGCATAGTTTCCAGTTGAAACTTTCACTCAAGTTCTTGATGCACTTGTTGTAATGCTTCTTTTGCTCATTTGCGTAAAAAGCATGGTAGAATATCACTAGTGTGCTTACACCTCCCGAAATAATGAATTCATACGTCTAAGTTACAAGATGAGGGATAGAGCGGAATCCGCACTTCTGGAGAAAGTTCATCTGACGATGAGGAGGCAACTTATTTAACTAAGCGAAGAAAGCAATACATTTTGTCTTTGTTCACACTTAGATATTCCGGAGCTAAGGAAGTATATCTAGTATCTACTTCCTTTCCTCGCTCTAAACTCATTTCAACACAACTTCACGTTCCATAACACAACATAACGTATCAAACTTTATGCCTTGATCTTGATATAAACTATTCACAAGAGTTAGGCATTCGCTCGAGTTACGCTACGCCGTTACTCCTTTTCTCCCCATACATTTTCACTAGTCCCAGTATCATGCCAATACTAGATTAGCACCTACTATTCACGTAGCTACCTATATATAAATACATTCGCCATGTATACCAGTTTATTTCTGTGATGTTGGTATGTAGATGAGTTGTTCTGCAGCATGCACACTACTCTCTCCTTCCAGAGACTACACACTTATAAATATTTAGTATGTACACAGTACATGCATTAGCCACTATACGAACACGATATGCAGAATCCAGCACATGAATACATATGAGGAATAAGGAAGTAGCTAAATTCTACAGGAAACTTTTACATGAGGATATGTGCTTTGTCTATTTGTTTTGCATTCCGACTGCACCCACTATAACTAACTACACAACTTTTCCATATACTCCCTTCACATATTTTAGCAACCTAAGTATTTCAAGAGTAAGACATACTTTTCTCTAGTCAAGAAACTATTTTCCAAAAGTATCCACTAGTGCACTTAGATCTTAAACCCTAACCATGAAAGGGGAGATGATTAAATCGAAAAAAAGACGAACACAGAAATAAAGGACGCAAAATATGTATGAGAATTACCATGATCGTTTTTCATGTCTCAATTGCTACAGGCGCAGGCGCATAAAAACCACACTTTTAGAAATATGGTAATCATGTTTTTGAAACTTTTAGGTTTTAAATGAAAATCTCGGTTATACTTAGGTACACAGCTAGATAAATTCCAAGATTTCAATAATATTGTATTTCTAATATTCAAGAAATTATAATCGAACCAATGTAATTAAAAATACTGAAATATTTTTTGTTTGTCAGGTCGACTTTTTTTCGCTATTATTTTAACCCGAAACTTCGACCTTACCGTTGCGACGAATTCATCAAATAATTCCACTGTATCATGCAGACTCTGTAATATAATATTATATACTAGTATCCATACATGTCTTCTATCACTACAAATAATGTAGGCAGTTTAGAGCCCTACTGGCTGCAATGATATATACTAGTGTGTATATGCAAAGCGTACATTAATGCTCACTATAGTTTTAGAGTTTGTATCTTGGAAAGAAGACGCGAGTTGGCAAGTTACTTTTCTTTACTTTCCATTTTTTAGCTCCGCTTAGGTTGACTAGACTTGACTTCCCTTCATTCCTTAGCTCTTTCGTCTCTTTTCTTTTCTCTATAAAAATATTATGCTTTCCGCTGTTTTGCATGCATTGAGGCAAGTTCTTTTTCTCAGGCAACAAGTGCTCTCTTTACATCTTGAATCCAGAGCCTAGGTATATACCCAACATCTCAAAAAAGATCAAAAATAAACGTGTTATAAATAAAGGAAGTGGCCAAAGAGTTTGCTTTGACTTTCCATATGATCGGTCCTTCTATTCTTCTCTGAACAAGAGAAACTGACTTAGCACACAATACAATACACTGCTCCGCATAATAATTTTCATATTAAAGTCAACATAATATAATATCTTAGACAGGAGTGCGTATCTCCTTTGCTCATGATATGAGAAAAGTAATACTACAATAAAGGCTTTATAGGCTTTGTGTCGTTGGTTTCCGATTCAATGCATATTCACTGTGTGCCATGGGTAACACCTTAATTCCACCCGACTACTAATTCCAGCCAGCCCTATTCCCCCGTTCTACAGTAATTCCACTCTGCTCGAACTGCACTGCACCCGACTTTCTTATTAAGCTATCGAGGATTGTTCTGTGTCACTATGAAAAACGGGGAAAACTACATTAAGGAACAAAACTTGAATTTTTATTCAATGAAGGCTTGGCTACTTTGCACATGGCACAATTAATTATTAATTACCTGACACTAATTATTTTGATGTGATTGTGGCTAATAAATATAGTAGTANACTTTGCACATGGCACAATTAATTATTAATTACCTGACACTAATTATTTTGATGTGATTGTGGCTAATAAATATAGTAGTAATCAATTTCGTTTTCATCATTTTCATACTCCTAGACACGCAAAACAATCCTCGGTAATTTAAGAAAGGCGGGTGGAATTAGGACTGGGTGGAATTAGGACTGGGTGGAATTAGGATGAGTAGAATTAGGGCTGAGTGGAATTAATTAAGGTAGGTGGAATTTGTAGTCGGGTGGAATTACGTTTCGGGTGGAATTCATAGTGAACCTGTGACATTCCTATAGCATGGTATTATGACGAACCTATACTTAATTATATGCTCCAAAAACTATGCAACCGAGAACAATATCAAAATTCAACCTTATGATGGTCAAAGACATTTGCTTCAGTCAACTTATAATTAAGAAGGGTAGGTGCCTACTTAGAAATCAATACTCAAAACAAAATCTTCGTTCGTTTTCTCTTGCAAAATTTGGCTTTGCATTATATCAATTTTATGAATGCAATTTCCAATTCAACTATAATTATGATAATAGATTAATACTACAGTCATACCATATCTAGTCATTTGAATTTTCAGTTAAACTTACAGGGTAGCCCAAAAGTAAGTTCCCCACATATAAATTCCGCGGGATAGGACTTATGGCAATGGTAAACGTTTCATATGGTGTTTAAGCACAAGAAGGGAAATTCCTTTTACATGATAAAATTGCATGGAACCTCTTAATGAAATTCTCTGTATTTGAATAGTACTAGAATTTAAGTCAATTAAGTATTAAAAATGCCCTTTTGAGTCTTTAATTGGCAACACTAGCAAATCCATGAATTGGCAATACTGAATGGTATACATGTACGTTGTATGTAAATGCAACCCTTCACTAAATCAATACGAAATGGAATGGAAACAGCCAAAATATTGTTACGCATATTATGAATAAAAAATTAAAACACTAAAAACTGTACACTAAATAATTATTAAACACTATTTATTAAAAATAGCAAAAAAATAAATATATCCAATTGAAGTTACAGAATAGGTATTGCATTTTCTTCCTTACAGACACAACAACTCGCTCAGATATTTAAGCACATGCAAATTAGCGGTGTAAGTAGAATGGGAGCTAGAGTCACTGACAAATATCTCCATAATAATATTATACCTATAGTACAACGTAAAATGTGATAAGCATTAATTAGCCTTACACAGCGTACAATGTCATTATCGAAATGAAAGCAGAGATGCTGTGTGAAAGTGTCGGGAATTCGTTAGCACCGGGTATGCCATGTTCATCATGTGGTCTGCGTGCTATCACCAAAATCTCCTGACACCACAGACTTACCTTGAAATGTGCATTACTACAGATTACTATCTAAATTCCAATCTAAATGCATAGGAAACAATATCGTAGTGCAAAGGTGCAATGTGCAGCAATGTATGTCCCAAAAGCCCCTCCTTGCTTTTGTGCAGCATGCTAAGCAAGAATAGTCGTGAGCTAATAATAATCTGTAGTCTGCGGTATTTATATCTAAGTAGAGATATAACGTATTACACATCTCGTTCAATTCACTCTAATCCTGATCATTATGCTCCGATTCACATTTTGAGGATGTTTCAGGCGAACCATAGGCTCTGTAGCTAAATGTGAAGTAAAGTCAAGGAGGGAGTTTTGTTCTGCTATTGATGTGCGTGGTGCGGTGTTGAGAGAAGAGCAGTGGCAAACCGAGCCCATCTTAATCTCAAAAGTTAATTGCTTTCCCAGTAGATGTAAAGTCTGCAGTAATGTATAAAGTTTTGAACGTATCGCATCAGAAACAGCCGCTTATGCTCCATAAACTAAAGAAAACTTCCAAATGTCTGCGCTAGCTGTCTATCTTATTTATCTTACTGTCTATTTGTTTTTCCCTCTGAATTATCTTTTCAGACCAACACTTGCACAATCAGGATGCGAGTAAGTAGTAGCTCTATATCTGTGTACGCTGATAACTTTTCAACATAAACGAATAGTAAATCACTCTGAAAGAGAAAAATAAAACTTTTGCAAACTCAATCAATTCCAACATGCAAAAAATTCCACTTGTAATTTAAATTGCATTTCAGATTCCGCAAAATAAATGGATAACGTTGCACAGAATATCTCTATCCGCCAAGATGCAATTCAACAGCAACTTATAATGATTCCAAGTCTGTCCTCTTTTTAGAAAGATGTTTTACTCTTTCGTTCGTAAAATATTTTATTAGACACATTTCTTCATAGGTAAATATTTCTCCAAGTTTTAAGTGGATTAGAGTTTGTGAAGATAAAAAAGTCTCTAAAAACTGCTCTGGGCTGCATACATGAGTATACTAAAATGAGATGGAGTATTTCTAACTAAAACTTCAATCATTTTCCATCTGGAGAGCGAATTTTCCAAGGAATTTATTTGGTTAGCAAACCATCTTTTCGCACATGGTCTAGCACAAAGAGAAAAGCCTTCATAGAAACAGTTCACAAATAAATTGATAGAAAGTTTTATCTTAGCAGTGCATAAACAATAGGTATACATATGCTACCTGCCATGGATAGAATTTGTAGAAAGTGGAAATTGAATTGAATGCTCGCTTAACCACAAAGAGGCTAGAGTAGAATTTATCGTCGCGAAGCTTTACTATAGTAAACAATAAACTATTGTCATTTGGTACTTAAATTCCGCTTTAAAATCAAAGGATTAAATGGAAATCCTTCTTCATGGGGACGTAAATGGATTTCGGCATAGTATTTTCACGACCACAATTCGAATACTAGTATATACTCTCTATACTGTGTCTATCTCTAAATAAGTAGTTAGAGAATAGAAGAACTATTGAGTTCATTGAATAATACTTGGGTTAGGAAGCTGGTGCTATTAATGTCTAAGTATGCATTTGAATGGAGTAAGTGGAGGGCTAGTAAAGAGGGAGCTAAAAGTAACTAACATAAGAACAGAATGACAACAACCAGGAAAATGCGTATTGTTCCGATATAGCATCTCATTGAAGACAACAAGAATTCTATTATCAGTATCAGTTATATCTCCTCCTACAGTTAGAGAATTGAAAGTTTGCTGTGTGTTTCTATAAATTATATAAATAGCTATAGATACATACTACGCCCGTATATCTATACTGGATAATAATAAAACGCGAATTGTATAATGAAATTGGATATCCAAATTATAAGTGTTAGAATAAAACCCTATAGAATAAACTGTACATACAGTTTAACTAAAGCAATGTGGAATTGTATGAACAATAGCCGCAGTAGAGTGAAGGATCTTATTAATATCAGGAACAATGTAAGATAAAAGTGAATAGGTATTCTTGTAGCCAGTGAGCTTAAGTGTATTAAGTTAACATGAAGTTGGTTTTGGGACAGTATTACCATAAGGATTGTCCGTACTGTATTTATAAATAGGAAAGCTATGTCTTCACTCACATGTACTAGCCATCCAGCCTAGTTTTAGTTTCAAGAGAATGAGAGAAAGCATTGCAATGTGGTTGAGAGTTAGCTGAAGATTCGGATATATCTTGTTCGTCTGTTTTCACAGTAAAGGGAAGTTGTGTCAAGTCAAGCCACAGAACAGACCAAGACGAGAGTAAGTAGAGAAAGTAGAGAGAGAGGACGATAAGACGGGAGCAATGGGATTAGTTTGAACATGCTCAAGCTTATGAAAGATGACAGATGGATAGATACATACTTACGCGCACTGACATCACAATATTACATTACATTATATTATGTCCTTGTCTGCAGACCTAGTCAACTTTGGACAATATTTTATCAGTATTTATCTAGTGCTTTCTATGGCCACTATTTATATGCATCTCTCTTCTCTAAATACCTACATGGGACTGTGAGATGCACTAAAAGAAATAGTTCCCTTCCTTAGATTAAGATAAAGCCGTCTGTTCTCCTTTGTTTCTGTGCTAAGACTAAATGTCCCTTTCTCCAATTGCAACTACTACAACAATACACTGTCTAAATAAGCTTATCTCACTTTCTCTTCGAATTCTCTTGTCTCCCAACAATAAAGTTTCTGTGTTTATGCTTGCAACATAGTTAGCTTGCTGCACATCCCAAAACAAGGTTTATTGCTTTGCTATGTATGTATGTATGTATATTTACTTACTACTCTTCCATGCTCCTACCATTCATCTCTCACAATGTGTCTACAAAGTTAACTTTCTTTAACATGCATCCGAAATGTAAAGAGAAAGTTTAAATATTTGCGGGAAAGATATATTTAATGTAATTTGTTAGCATAAAACATCTGGTTTATGTAGATAGAAGAAGATCCTTTTTCGTGTGCTCTATGAAGAAGCTCTTGCTTTATTAAAAATGTACAAAGAAGTAATTACTCCACTAATTTCCTCTGCAGATATTCTAATTTAGGAAATTTAACCTTAATTCATAGGGAAGTTATTAAAGAAATTTGAGTTTGTCTGCTAGCTACGTTTTTCTCTATGTACATAAGTAGAGGATAAATATTTTTAGAGAGAGCTACTGTCAGGACATTAGTTTGTTGGTTGTTGGGAGACTCCTGTGTATTTAGAGAAAGTTTGAGTATCTAAAAAGGTCTTCTTTAGTTCCCTTAGACAGAAGTAGAATGGAATAGCTCAGTTATGTCCTGTTCTGTTATGTTCTGTGCGAGACAGCCGACAGAAAAATAGTGTCACTAAAGCCAAGGACCAAGAGCAATGGCAAGTGACGCCGGATGTTTGACATTTTACAGGAGGCCAAATTTAAGTCATCCAAACGAAAGTAAACCAAGTGAACAAAACTAGAAAAGATTCACAGTCCTAGTACAATATGTACATAGTTCACCTACTAAATACATAGGTATGTCAGTCTTAGTCCTACTAGACTAAGTATAGTACATACCTACATAGAGTGTGGATGAGAGATAGACAGTACCCTTGCCTACATACTTACCTACTCTGTAGTAGTAGCCAACAACCAAGTGCGCGACAAAGTGACATGGAAAGAAAGCACGCTTTCATTCTTCAATAACTTCCAACTAAAAGAGGAAACGAGGGGAAAGTGAGGAAAAAGAAAGCAAATCTATTCGCTCATGACAAAAGCAACTGAACAGAATAGAATTCAACTGAACTCAACAAAATCTATAGAACGATTCAAAGTTGAACGCTCCGTTTAGGTCTTTGGGTTCCAACAGTAAACATCCCTCCTTCTGTATGTACGAGTGGAAAAGCAAAATAAAGTGAAGCTATCTTCGAGGAGGGCTCCATCCAAAAGGCTTTCACTTTGTTGCTCTGTTCCCCTTTTCTACTGGACTGTCTTGTCTTCCATCCATTTCAGACATCCTTTCACCGAAATAGAACTCCCTTCAGTCTTCACTGAATACAAAGGCACCGAGCGAAGAGTAGGCCAGTAGAAAAATGTGCTTACCAAAATTCCTATCTGAAATCGTGGACGTCAAGTCTAGTCACACCGTAAGAAAAATCGACTATTGCTCCATATATACGAACAGTAGGTACCATACATTATACAATATAAGGTAACGGTTATTATGTATGTCCGTAGTTTGGAGGAATGGACCTCTATATATGCACGCTCCCTCCTCCCTCCCTCCCTACTATCTCTATCTACTTACCTCCATAGAAAACAACATTCTCCTAAATCCCATAACAGTAACCCACGCTCAAACACAATACACATACGTACAGCTCTCTCTCTCTCTCTCTCTACATACTATTTAATATAGTTTTGATCACAAATTACCTACTCTACAGTTATGTGCTTTCACTTTTATACTAAATTGTTGCAATATGCCCGCCTAGCTACTTACATTTTCTCCAATACACATAAAAGTACGAATTGTTTAGATCTACATGCATACTATCTCTACGTTTCTATTTAAACATTAAACATTCATGATTCACTCGACTTAACCTCGTTTCTTTATATAAAATACGGATTTCCTCTTGCCAACTTATTTTCACTCATATACTAACTAAGCACCTACTACTATTTATACGTACCTACTATGTATAGCCGGAATTTGAGCATGGAAAATTCTGTCTACCTCCCCAGCTGCATTACTTACGGCATCTTCTCTACTATATCCATCTGCATTTACTCTGTAGCCATATAATATGATTCTGGATGTACCTACATATAGTAGGTATAAGCGAACCTGCAAAATATTAATACATGCAAATAGCTTTCAACTATCTGTAGATAGTCCTGTTAGTTCTTCCCTTTTCCCATACATCCACACACACACATAGCTACACTATTGTAGAAAAGGGGATGGGAGGAAAGCAAAGTTTTCCAGTAGATAATTTCTGGTACATATAGAGAAGCCAAAAACTTGGTCATCCATTCTACACACATTCATGCATAATATAAAGCTCCATACATCATTGTAGATTGACCATTCTGCGTGCAGCCTGTCTGACAAAACGAAGCATTATTGCATATATTATAAATGAGGAGAAATAGACATAGCTTAGCAGAAAGCAGGACGGCTCTACTAATAAAATAGCCCTTTATACTCAAATGGCCTTTGTCCTAAAGCTAAATTGCACATAGGTATTTCTCTGCCATACCTATACATTTCAACCTCTTTATCCTCATTTATATAAGAATATGTTTATGCATAAATTGAAACTGTAATTCTTTAGAATAATAGTATGCTTATAAATAATTGGACTCGCTTACTTCGTGTGTATTGACGTAAGCATACTGAAAATATTACATACAGACAGATAAGATAGACAGGAGCGAGACGAGACATTATTAGCTCGCATTATCATAATATGAATGTGGAATTGCGTTTCATTTGTCCACAACCCAGTAGAAAGTATCACTGTATATTAACCCATTTCAGTGTTAAATAATAAATATTTACACTCATAAGTGTAATACATAGAGAGGTATGTTCAACTCTCATGGCGCTGTACAAGAAGTTTTCCCACAAAAATAACATCATTTGCAATTCTGTTTACGAGCAAGTTTATTTTCGCCTACTACACAGTCCCTCAAGTTAAGTACATGCAGCATACATTACCATAAGTACAGACATTAATGAACAGCTAAAGGGCTACTAAAAAGCGCATGTTTTATGATATATTATGATGTATTTATAGGCCGAAGGCATTAATATAGCTGTTAGAATTCAGCCGAGTTGTCGATAAACAGTTTTTAGAGGAATTTAGATTGAAAAGGAAAAATCAAGAGCATGTACGCAGTTCAAATCAAGTCCACATTGAATAAGTAGGAGAATATAGAGCAGGTTAAGGCAATATAAAAGTGGAAGTGACATGTTCCGTCCTAAAGTACGAAGGCGTAGAAGGGAATTTCCGGGAAAATTACCATTATAATTTGAAAAGGCGGTGCGAAATCTGAATTGATCTTATCAACTATGGTTTAGCAATATATATAGAGTGGAGAATAAATTTAAAGGCACCCTGGGCTGTTAACCTGCCGTGTTTATTAGTTTGAAAATGCTCTGAGAGCTCTTCCCACCCAAGTTTAGTGCACATGAACACAATGGCGAATAAAGAAGTAAGTGCAGCACAGATATTTACTTAGGTCCTTTTATATTACTATAGTTAAGCGTTGTAGGCTATGTAATACCAGGGATGAATTATAGGGATTATTATTTAGATATTAGAGACATTAAGCTCGTATGCATGTATGTAGGTAGAGATACGAAGAAAGCTCTATGCTAAAATTCAATGTTATCGGCAATTTCCCTATTTATATTCAGTATAAAATAGAAAGTTTAACAATTTAACTTTTTCTATAGTATTTTCGTGAGGTTGTGTGGAAGGAGAATGAAATTGACTCGTTAGATTGTACGTAGGTACGTAGGAGTGTGCCTAAGTACGTATAAATAGTTGAATGTACTAGGGAGCATGCACTCAGCCCGATATTAACTATATCATCTAATGTGTAAAAGGAGGTTTTAATAGAGCCGTAAATCGGTCTGTAGCATTTGGCAGTGGGTAGGAGGAGACCAATAATACTTAGAATTGGACTCGTGGCAATTTACTCATGGATATTATTGTAGAAAGGCTGGCAGTTCAGTTAGTAACTATAACTTAGGTACATTAGTAAGTAACCAGGTAAGTAGTAAGTAGCTGCTAACTGTAGGCATTACAACATAACTTGAACGATAAGCCAAGGAAGAAAGAGGAAGGCAAGCCACCATGCAATAGTTTAGCTTAGCTTTCTTTGTCATGTAGCGACTACCACTCACACCAATCCAACCAATAACAATTCCAATTCGCAAAGTTAGCTATCCGTGTAAGTACCGCATAGTAAATAGAAGTGGAGCACCAACCAACACAACAACAACGAACTACAACCTTGTTCACCAACAATAACTTTACTTTAACGAAGTTACCTTTTAAGTAAAGTTAGTTACTAGCTACAAACTAACTAGAGCGGGCCAGAACCTAATGTCTCTCCTTTCTCTCTGTTATTACGAAATATTTCTGTGTTAACTGCCGTGCAGTGTGTTCTAAAGACTCTTTACACAGCTAGCTCTGCAAATATATTTACCTGGATGAAAGTGCCACTTCCCTCATTCCCTATACTTCAACTCAACTTAATTAGCCAGCTGTCCTCACTAGTAGTAATCTCTAGTGCACCTGGATGAATTGTAGCAAATAAATTCTTACGACGCCCTTTCTTCGCGTAGTGTCAACTTTTTCTATCGATTAAATAGATTTAACTACCTCACTTGACCTGCTCTAATCTAATATCTTAAAAAATATCATAATTGACTGGGATTTGAATGTAGGCTTTTCAAGGTTAACTCGTAAAATCCACGTACTAGTACAACTCTGCAAAAACCATGAATAAATATAATGAACAATCTAGGACTATATTTGTGCACAAAGATAAAACAGTTCGAACCTAATAATCTCTTGTAATTTCCCATTCAGATTTCCTTAAGCTTATTGTTAGGAAGCCTGAGAAATCAAATCATAAACGCTTAGCCTAGCAAATTACTGCTTTTATTTCACCTGCTTCTCCCTCTCGCTCTATACAGTCCATTAGTACTTTAGTGCTGTACATAAGAGCCTAATTTCACTTTATGTACTTTCCCCACCATAACTCATTTTCTTTGGTGAACTTTCACTGTGTACTAAAATTGGATTCCCAGATTTTATTTACAATGTTAGCTCTTACTATCCACAAAATTTTACTATGTGCACATAGAAATATCAATTTTCTTCAACTCAAGCTGTGCTTATTAAATCTACAGAGGTGTATGCTCTACTATCTGATTATGGTAAGCGTTATTAGAATGTCTGACTAAGTCCAGTCCCTAAAACGACTATAAATAATTTTCCGCATGCATACATATACTAACAGTTTACTTTCGTTGATATATTTCTCCAAGGCAGTTTTCTTTATATGTAGGAGGATGTGGTAGTAAAGTTGAAATGTGCACAATGCAGGTCTGCATGCAAGTACCCATCACTAAATGGAAAGTGTGGAGCAAGTCAGAGAAAGGACATTTTGTCTATGAGCTAAATACGCATAAGGTATTAACTTTCCCTTGAATTATGTATAAGGAACATGGAAAGGATGTGCCTATAGATAAATATATAAATAAAGTCCGGAGGAAAACAGTAGTTTGTCTCTAGTACTATCTTTAGATAGGCCACTCTGTAGTTTGTTGTTACAATTCCCCTCTATAAGGCACTTGTTCTTTAGTTTACAGCGTAAGGAGGGAGATAGAGAGGGAGTGCAATGGTGAACTGGTGCAGTGGCATTGGCATGTCATGTCATGGCAAGAGTGTTATTGACATACTGTAGGAAACCGTCATAATAACGGCTTGCTTTACAGTCCCACTAACGGCTTCATTGGGAATAGTTTCAAAGCGAAACGTGTCCCTGAGTTGACTGCCTCGGCTTGGCGAACTTTTCTTCATGCTCCCTTCTCTTCACTTGACTAAACCCAAACTCGACTTGTACTTTGGCCCTTCTAACGGCAAAGGGAAAGCCAGGAAGGCACTACTATGCTTTATGCTCTTCTATCTCCATGCATCTACTCTCCAACGGTGAAACTACAACTTTCATACTACCTTCCTATGTGATTTCACTTCACTAAGCTAACTTAACTGTGTGCTCTACCATTCACTCTGTATCTATCTGTACTAGCCTCAACATTAACCAGGCCCACCCAATTGGCTGTCAGCCTTATTATTTTCCCTCTCATCACACATTCTTTTAGCAACAATTAAACTTAGTATCCCATTCTAAGGGAGAATAAAAGTGTCGTATAAATTAAACAGGTATTTATCAATATTAAACAAAAGCCCATCTAATTATGTACCCACACAACACACATTTTACGGGCCACAACATTTTAAAAATCAACAATAATGACATTAATTTTAAAATCTAAACCAAATAAATACTTGAAAAAAAACTCGTACAAAGGAGTTCATAAATTAGGCTCCGCAGTCCACCCACACGGTACGCCGGAAATGCTTCTCTGGGCGCACTTGCGCAAAACTGCTACGATTTTGACTGCCAACGCACTCAAAGATTGTAGAATTATAACTATGAGGGGAATGTATTGTTCATTGTTCTTACATTTTACCTTATAGTAAACTCAATTATCAATACACACTGCTTCTATCCTGTGTCAAATAATATGGTAGTCTAACTGCCGGGCAGATATAATTCAACTGTGAAAATAATTCCATTCATATATTACTTGTAGGTTTTAATGGGGTTTTTGAATCCGAATTGCTGTACTAACTCCAAAAAATTTACCAGAAAATAACGCACATTTAAATTGTTATAATACACTGTGATTACAAAGTTCTTCGTGAAATGCAGCTTTAGTTGGTGTTGGTGTGTTAACAGTCCGTCCGGTGTACTTAGAGTCCACGACATATTTCGCCACAACTTATTTAGATAGTAGATAATGGGGCAGGGTATTGAAGGTGGTACTAAATGCTCAGGATGTATACTTATTGCCTTCAGAGTTAAAGCAACAAAGGACCACACGCCTATTTTCAAGTCTTGTGTATACAAGAGAAAGTCGTCCACCTCTCATCTGGCTCTGGCTGTGCTGTGTGTACAGATATATCAATATCAAGTTTCTCTGAATCTCTTTACACACAGTTTGCACTTTCCCTGCTGCCTTTACTATACTTTTCATAAGTTATTTTGAGCAGTGAAGAAATGGAGTGTTGGGTGGCTGGCTATTCAGCCCTTAGCTATAGCTAGTCTTGTCTGACTCTGACTTTTGATCAATATTGTGGTTTTGACACACCAAAAATTGCCTTCAGCATCACCTTCTCTCCTGTCTACTTACTGCTTTACTATTTCCCGTCACAGTTTTGTAGGTACGGAAGTCAATAACGTAGGAAAACATAGCAGGCCTTGCTAAAACATACAATTGATCCGGGCCTGTCTGTCATGTCACTCAACTACTAACTAATACAAACTTATTTCCCTTTTTTTCGCCTGATTTTTCCTTCCTATCCGTAACTACAAAGTTAATATCCATAGCTCAGTGGAAAATTGCAAAATGGGATCCAAAATGTATTAAAGGAGTAATAACCAAAGAGTCTTTCCTTTTTACTGCACAGAAAATATCATTTACTTCACTGTCGATAAATATAGGAGGAGGAGAGTGTAAATATATTTTGCCGGAGCAGATAATAAGCTCTTCCTCCTGGTTCTCCTTCAACTTTTGATATTCCCATTAGACGCAAAGAGTTACATACAAGGGAAAAGTAAAATATACCTTGTCATACTGATGTCAGATCGAATCAGGTATTTCACAGCTTAATTTCATACCTTTCTAGCTAGTGATGGAGATAACACTTAGAGATAGAAAGTGGCTATAGGCTTTTGCTTTCAGGCTCACGCTTTCGTATCCCATTTGCGTTTCAATTTCAATCGTAATACTATTATCAAACAATATTTCCTAGCTCTACTCAAAATGCGAGTACGGTATACCTGTGTATCTGTACATAGGTACTCGTACTTCAAAAGTAGATCTGTTGAATACAGGAAGTAAGGTAATGCAAACATCAAATCAAAAGTTTCGCAAAATAGTTGTGACGCATTAGAAAATAGATATTCCTAACGATAGCTCAGTAGATTTATGAGCTTATACTACTAGCTTGAGTTACCTACCTGGATATATATTATTATTATGTTATTTGTCTGTACATAACTCTCCTTATGGCAAAATAGAGGGATGGGTTACCTAAGGAAGTTGATGTGCTTGTTAGGTAGGTAGTATATAGCTACGTTCTGAGATGCACAAATACCCACGCCGTTTTCCCTTCCCAAACTAAGTAACAATGAACAGAGCAGATGTTGAGAAATAAGAATATGAATACAAACTTTTCTCTGCACTCCCCTGCTTTCCCTGAAGAAAAGGAAGCTGTCTAAAATAACTTGAGATAGTTGATAGTTTGCAAAAGACAGAACTGACTGAACAGAGGAGAAGTGAAAGGAAAACCTGGCTGACTACCTACCTATCTGTGTCTTCTTCTTCTTCTTCTATTCCTCTCCTCGAGACTTTCTACCAGAAATGTAAGTTTTAGTTTTCTCTGGAACAGAATAAGCATCTTACACAATCCTTCATGTTTTCTCTACAACAACCTCCTTCCTCCTCTTTTCATTACAGTTCAGTTCAGTTCAGTTCATCGTTTTGTTTTCCCTAGTTCCTTTTGGTTTGATCATCTTCTATTTACTCCGAAATTCTTCTAACTAGCGTAGGTATTGCGTTTCTCTCTTCTTACTCAAACCACATTGTGTCATCCACTTACTCCGCATAATAGCTACACTCCTTTTGTTTTCTCTCATTAGTTTTATCCTTCCTGCCAGCACGTTCATAGAAATGACTGAAACTTCAACATCCACATCCAAGAAGAGACATTAGTATCTTCCTTCAATTAATATTACCTCATATAATTAGCTATAATTCTAAAGGCCAACTAAATTCTTAAAGTCACATGATTATTTATTTGTGTGTGCTACTACTGCTGTGTCCATTGCATTATTTTCATTCGTTTCTCATTTGCAGATTATTATTTACATAGATAGGTAATTTTGTAGTCATTTCATTTCAACGCTCGAACCTTCCACCGCGCAAAGCAATTATTTGGGCATATTATTATAAAAGTTAATGCGGGCTTAAAATATTATTGTTATTGTCGAAATAATAAATTCCAAAACTTCAAAAACTCCTGTGAGGTAGTATTTAGTAGACATTTTGGTCACCTTAAAACATTATTCTCGTTAATTAGTCTTCCGAAGTTATAAATGTGTGCATTGCTCCCTATTATTGTCATAATTACTACACTCAAGATTCATTGTAGCAGGGTCAGGGTAATCACTGGTAGCAGGTACCAAGAAAGCAACCTAACCACGCCCTTGATTATCATAAGTCTACGTATTTATTTAAGTTTTGTTATTGAAAGTGTCATATATCCTTGTAGAGCCATCTGCATGACACTACCCTGAATTGGGCTGAATAGAAAGCAAAAGAAAGAGTCACCATCAATGCTATGATAGAATATTGTACTGGATGCATAGATACTTGGATACATCATACATCCAATTAAAAACGACATTACTTATCCAATCCTCTCACGAGGAACCAGGCACTCAACAACGGTACTAATAATACAGCAGTAAATTCTATTATTTGCAATGTTTTTGTGAAAGTTGTTTTCCCCAACGTCAGTTTTCTTGAAAACAATGCACGGTAATGTGTCAGCTAGAGACTGTCGACGCTAACAGATTTGAGTGATTAGACACTTTTAGACTAACATTGTTGATAAGCAATACGTAAGTGTACTTAATGTCTTATGTTACACATGTTTAGAAAAGAGACGGGAAACATGCGAGGCCATAAAACAGCAACAGCATAAATGTTCAATGTATCCATATGCAGCGAAAGCAGAGTCATTGCCATTATAGGATATGCAAGCCTCCTGCCATACATGTTTTTGACAGAATAGAAAATGCAACTGTTATTGGGAGCAATAGCTGCAATATTTACATAGGCCTCAGCAGCCTTCTACAAGAACTCATCTTTTCATTATGAACTGTTGACATTCTGGGCTGTATTCCAGTTTGTGTGCAATTTCGAACTATTAATAGAGCTCCCGATAGCATACCAACTCTCTTGATCTATCTAGCTTATATGTTATCTTTTGTTCTTGTAGATTTACTGCCGATGCTCCTACTATGTAGTAGTTCCAAGTTGTAGCAGTTAATAACGACGTACATTACAGATTACACACCATAATATGTTCTACAGTTGAACAAATACAGTACAAAAGACATTAGACTCTATAAAGTATGATATTATTTGATATATGAGTCACATCCTCTCTACTACGTTAAATGAAACGCCTGTTTTCACCAGCACTACCACTGCACTGCGATATGGCTAGTATAGTTTCTACATTAAATATACTTTCAAGTGCGATATTGGTATATACACGCATATATAACATAATATCTTTAAGGTATAACTATACGCACACACATGCATAAGTGTAGTACACATGCGATGTAATCTTTGCATGCAACCCGTCTATCTGCTTACAACTTTTCTCTTATACTTTCGTTACTTTCGTCAAGGCACTCCCCAAGACTCTACCTTTCTACTAGTCTGCATTGTTTATTCCATTAGTAATACCTTTATTAACTCTATTCATTCATTGCTTTTTACTATTAGCCAAAGTTTTCCCTGCCAAGCCAGACAAGGCAGACAGGTCCCGCCTTCTTAGCTCTCCTGTCTTTTCCTTCGCCAAAAGAAAACTACTTGTTTCTTTCGAGAGAAAAGCAATTCAATAGAAAACAACCCATTACACTATACATGTACATATATTAGTTAGTAGCCAAATGTCATTACATGCAGCAGTAAAGCAAATCTAGTAGTTATATCTACGGGAATGTTATAAATCTCCAATTTCCCTTGGCTTAACTCTACTTCGAATCATAAGTCTACAATATTTATTAGCTAAATGATTATCAACTACAAATATTGTAGGAAGAATAGTGGCTAAATCTATGTATACCTATGCATACTCATTCACTACGCACAGTATAATCATTATTTTCCTCATTTCCCGTCTTTTTCTAACATGTTTTCTAATCATTCATACATGCCCATACATAAAATATTATTTGATTTCCTTGAGATAGCAATGTCTGAAGCTTACGAGGCTTAATTGGTTTTCTTGTCTTAACCAGGCAATTCAATAATTTCATCTGAACTTCTTAAAATTCTTGACAGGCTCTGTTTTCGTGATTGCACTATACATTATTTATTTACCAACGTTTGCCCTTTAGAAGCAAGAAAATGAAATGCAAACAATCATGATTTGTAGCATCACATATTTTTACTTATTGATTAGGAAACAGAAAAGTTAATTAAAACGAGTGAAGACTACAGATAAGAATCTAGGATATGATTTTATTCATTTTATTGGATTCACATTCACAGCACAGATGTTTTTGCCTAAGTTTAAGCCATGTTTAAGCTAAGATTTGAAATAGACCCCATGGTATTAATTTGATGGCAAATAATGTTGCTTCCTCTCTACAAATAGGTTTGTGTAATCTTCCGTACTGTCTCTTCTTGATGGAAAGAGGAGCAGGAAAGTTTGAGTAAGTACAATTCTCTCGTCTCATTTCTACTCTCCTCTTTTCGCAATCAGCCAGTTTGTAAACATAGAGTCATAGGTACTCCAGTATGTTACTGAAACAGAACGATAATCAACCCTTCACTACTAAATACAAATGGAAGCAGTGCTACTGGAGTATATCCAATCCCATGATATTTATAACTCATACGTATTAATATATTGCATGCGACAGTGTGTGCATAAGGCAATTAGAGACTTACGCTTTATCTATCTATCTTCTCTCCTTTACTAGAAAGTAGAGACTCATTTCACAGATTACATCTGCAGAGAGAAAGAGGAATGCAATAATCTCATTTAACAAACTCATGATAAAGTATATAACATATTACTATATCTTTTGGGTACTCGCCATATCCCTTATGCTTCAAGCTTAGTCAATTTAACTTCCTCGACTCTCTACCATGTTTCAAGTGGGTAATACTTTTAGATACATATTACTATATCTTTTGGGTACTCGCCATATCCCTTATGCTTCAAGCTTAGTCAATTTAACTTCCTCGACTCTCTACCATGTTTCAAGTGGGTAATACTTTTATATATTACAGAATAGTTTATTAGTTCATGCTGGAATATCATATGCATTCTTACGTCCACAAATTTCTTTAAAATGTTAAGAAATAGGAAGGTTTAGAAGTGTATCTTTCTTGCACAACCAGGTTCTTCTTGGCTCCTAATAATTATCGATCTTTTAAAAAACTTTAATATGTCTGAAAGTAGGTACATAGAAGAATGTCGAAAGTTAAGGTGATCGTCCACAGCTTCATAGCAACCTCTTCTCAGGCTAAAATGCGTGTTAAACTCTCTTCACAATTTTGATATGAACTCCCAGAAAAATTGCTTGATTTTCACAGGAAGTACATATTTGGAAAGCTGGAGAATTTGGCTACGAAACACAGCAATCATATAATTAATATTTTATTTCTAAGTATTTAAAAAAAAACAAAAAACAACCTCACTGTTTTTCATTTTTGAGCTTTTTTGATACTTTAAAAATACTTGGAACTAAAATACCAAATATGTACTTCCTGTGCTAAGCAAACTATTCTTGTGGGAGTTTATATTAAAATTGTGGAGAGCTTAACACGCATTTTAGCCTTTAGAAAATGCCATATAGTTAAAGTTGAAGAATAGAGTTAATTTTGAAAAATTAATTATTGAAAATTAATTCTGTTAATTAATCAACCGGAGACTGTATCCTTAAGCAAGATCTGCATCTTTTAGGAAGAAAATAAACATTAATGGAAAGTTTTGTTTCAACGCCGTTATAGGTACCTACCAGCAAAAATGGATGCGATATTTTGCGTATTTTATTTTAAAAATTTAATTTGCGTAACATACAAATAAATGCCAGTAAGTATGTATGTAAGCCGTCTTATAAATATCATGGTTTAATGCATCTTAACTAAGAAACATGGGTCAACATGAGCTAATAGAGATATTGCGTAACTAATGTATTGAGTGCATAGAAGCATGCATTGTGCACTTAGTTAGCCGTAAAAGGACATGCAATGTTTCCCCTTAGTTGTAATAGATGAAGCATGAGGACAGATAAGCACCAATAAGTTAGGAAATGAAGTGGAAATGGGATACAAATAGGGGAACGGAGAGTTTGTTTCGTTGCGTATCTTGCTGATGTGGACATTCTGTAGTGAGTGGACCAGAGAGAAGTAGTATTCGTTGTGAAAGTGCATTCGTATTATTATCCTGACATGATGGACTTGAGCTAATATTAGTTCTACGATACAATATCAAGATTCCTTCATTCCTCCCTGCATTAGTAATCGGAATGTTATGTAATTTCATGTCCAGTCAAATCCAATTCAATCTGTATTTCATTTCCCTCATGTGTTTCGTTTTCGTTGGTATCAGCACTTCTTATCATATACGCGAGGGTCTTAACTATAGACAGAACAAGGATACTTACAATATCGCACTTATTATGGAATGTAAGTCTAGCTGACAGAAAAAGCGCATTAGAATTATTAGGCTGTTAATATACATATATATTTGTAGGGAAGAGATTGTAATGGTGAAAGATAGTTTTAGGTACTTATGTATTATATGGTGCAGTATGCATGAATCAGTTTAATACAAAGTATGCGAAAAAGTTCCAACGACTGAAGTGAATAGAAAAGTGAAGGAAATCCTCATTTCGTGCATGTCCATATCACATGAAGAAAGTTTTCGTTTCTCATGCATTGCATGGGTTCTCTTGGTTTACTGCTTTCCCTATGGGTACAGTTTATACAAAAGTAGTAGATGCAGTCCGTACAGTAGGTAGGTAGGGAGAAGAAAAGAACATGTTAAGAAAAGGAAATTGTAAGGCCATGTCGTAGTATGTATTAGGGAAAGGGGACATGGAGAGTAGTCTGGAAGTAGATGGTTGTATGCATGGCATGCATTGATATGGATATGAATAATAAGCTGTTGAGGACGAGTGTTCAGTTCACTCAGGACAATTTACTTTACTTCACTCTAGCTCCCTTCTGTGTACCAAATTACATTTATACGTAACTGTGTGCTGTACGGTTGCTTACATTGTTTGTAAAAGTGTAATATGTCGTGTAGTGCAAGTAAATACGTGCTTATGAGTAGAATTCGACAGTGAAATGAAAATTGCATTGCACGACAGAAACACGAAAGCTCACAACAACAACAACAGGAGCTAGTATAATGCAAATAGAATGTCGTAGAGAATTTTTGTTTGTGCATGTTCTCCGGGTATAATATGTAATCCATGTTTATGTAAGTGCCAATGTGTAGTAGTATCCATGCGGAGTGTTAAAAAGTTAAGAATGAAAGCTGGTGTTGGGAGTGAAAGCCGAGAGTCACTTGAGAATCGTTTGTCAAATAGTTTTTCATGTTATTTTATGCATTTGGGTCAGGTAGGGAAATTATATTTGTATAAGCACCCGTCTTAGTATATGGGGAGAGAGAGATAGATAGAGAGAGAGATGGGAGAAAACATACAAGTTCCTTTCACCACTGACTACTGAACCTACTGCTCTGTATGTAGTTTGTGTATGTTTCTTATTGTTAGTTTGCCCGGGCTCCATCCTTTGGTTTGTGACTATGAATGAATGAATAATGCCTGAGTTACTGGTAATACGTTTACTGTGAAGATGTTTTTCTTGGAGAGGGAAATGTAAGGAGAGAAAGAGGAAGGGAAAAGTTTCCTTTCCACACTCTGAATACGTACGTAATGTAGTATGTAAATAAATGTGGAGCAGTAGGAGACCTACAAGTTGCAAATGTAAGCAGAAGCATTAAAATAGGGAAAAAATATAATTTAAGCATCTCTATATTTCTCCAGATAGACATAAATAAGTTAGTATGATGCAATGGGGGGCATGAGGAGAAATCCGAATGTACGGGGAACACGGGGTTCCGTGAAACTCAATTTCCTTGTAGACATTTTGTTACGTTATTAAATTCTAGTAGAGAAGTGTTATCGCAATTTAAAGCCTACTCTTTCATTTCACTAGCCAAACACCTGACAATGAGACAGGGACATAATTTAGCAATCTATCGAGAAACGAACCTTCCAACTCGGCACTCCTAAACTATAAATAAAGATAATATGCATTTATCCATCACTATTTTATATTTATCACATTTATCAGTCGAGCACTCTCACTCTGTACTCTTTTTATCGATGATGATGATGTTTTCATTTTAGAATGCAATTTCATTTTCTGCAGATACGGATCACATTCCCATATTGCGTTACTCCACTTCTCAAATCGTAATAGCATGAAAAACGACTTTCGTAGGGAGAATAAAAAATGTGATGACACCCTGTGTAAGCATTTTGCTCTGAGCAAAATAGGATTCCACATGAACTACTTAAAAACTACAGGATATTGCTGACAAGAGCACTTGAGTGCTTTGTTGCTGTATTATGATGGGAGGAAAGGAAACAAAGGAATTCATAATAATAAACATAGAATCTAAATTGTACGAAACAGAAAACGGGTAAATAAAGTCAGAAAAAGAATATTCCTCTAGAGGAGAGGCAGCTAATGTAATAGCAGGGAAATAAACGGCTGGAGAAACGGAAATAATCTTATTATATATGTATAAAGCATATTATTTTTTGTAGACTACAGATATTCCGCTCAAGTACATTAGAAAAAGTGGAATAAAGTTTTCATACCTCCTTTAACCTTGCAGAGGAGCGTCAAATCAGAGCTTTCTCGAAGTGGACCCACGATACTCGTCAGAAGTCTCCCTGAAGCGTCGTGGATCGACACTGATTCCGGAGGCACTGCTCAAAACAGACACAGTCATGATATCACATAAAATAAGATTGGCTAATATAATAAACACTATGGTCCTATAAACATTGTTAGGAGACAAACAGAAAAATACTAGCATTTTAACTAAGCGCTCATATATAGGATGTACACAAGGCAGTAAATATATTATCAACATTCTCAAAATCTCAGTCTTTTAACAGATTTTCGTCATCAGGAGCTTATGCTTTGTCAGCCATTGATAAAAATGGAAAAAAAGACAAAGTGATAAAACACTGACTGAGAGTGAGAGAGAGAGAGAGAGAGAGAATGGGGCATGCAGTACAGAAAAAGAAAGAAGAGAGGAGAGCGCATCACTTTACTTTCAGACGTCTCCTCCAGTTCTTCTCTTCCCTAACAGATGCGAGGGAATTTTGTGATATAGAAAATTTGAGGAGATTGAGGATGTGCTCATGGGGAAATGGAAAATTGTCTCAGCAAATAGTAATGGGACATTGTAAAAGTACATAGATAGGTAGGGTAGCGAGCTACTACCAAAATTTCTCTCACTAGTCCATACAAAACTCTGAAAAGTAAAAGACGGAAATATGTTCAGGACGACAGGATGATGGTAAATGTTCGCATTCTCAATTTTCCTCTTTCTCCACACTATTCCACTGCACTCTGAATTTGTTTTAGCTGGAATGGGGAAACTAGTGCAGTTACACAGTGCACACGAGACAAGACAGTCAAGGAAAGTTGCGCTACACACAGCAGCTCCTTACATTTCATCAGATCACACAGACTATCCTAGTGAAAGTGCCCTGTCTTCTCAAAACATGTGTACTCCTCTTAGATAGTAAGTAGATGTAGGTACATCCTAGATAATAGTGCAACTGTAGAGACATGATCATAACCAAAAGACAGATGAGACCTTCACACACATAACATATAGAGCAATAGCCACGTACAGATGTTACTAATGTTCGTGTACTAAGGTGATGTATACAAACTAGGATAGTGTGGCCCTAGAAAATCTTCTCTCCAACATTTCTCTCTTAGATAAGACTATCTGAAAGAGTGTAGACAAGGGAATCCATTCACTCCCCTTCCCTACTACAGACATACTGTAATACTTGGACACATGTACTCTAATGCACACATCCATAGTAGAATAGAAAGACATAGATGTGATGAAATGTAATGTAATGCGATGTACTTTGTATGTTCTCATGGCCTGGTCATCTCAGAATCAATCATGAAAATGCTCTATCCTATATCCAACAGAGAATCAAAGAGTTCCTCACATCCCAACCAAAACGAGTTACTTCTTTCTCAGAAGAAAGGAAAGAAAGCAAAGGCCACAAGAGCAAGTTCTATTTAATGCCTTTTCTTTCTTCATCCTATAGCACCTACTTTACTGCAGATCATAACTTACATCATACGAATTGAACTTTCACTTTATATACTATAAAATATGTATTACTATACGTAGTTTGAAATATGTTTTTCCTATTGCGTATGTATTCGTGGAAATATTTGATTAATTTTGCTATATTTCCATATTATGTATGTAACTACTACTTCTACATATATAAAATCATAAAATGTACGTAGTACTACTTTCTGTTTGCATACTCTATCACCTCCACTACTAATATCTCGACTCAATCAACATAAATTGATCTGAAGCAAGATATGAAGTAGAAGTTGTATAAAGTTGAGTAGCGCTGAGCAGGGGTATTGTCTTATCTCGAATAGCAGAAGATGTTTGAGTATTTTATTCTCGTGAGAAGTA
>JABASI010000539.1:0-36776 GCA_019776505.1 Tomocerus nigrus | reverse complement strand
CCAACCAATAATCCTTTTTCAAACAGACCGACAACCAATAATCCTAATTTTATGCAAAATAGACGACCAGGAATCGGTAGTCAGTTCAATTTCGGAAGCCATAATAAAATTGTAACAATGAAAGGCCCTCCAAGAAGGAGGAGACCTGGATCCACCGCAAGACCTCCTGGAATGCCAGGGCCAGGAATGGGGAACGGGGGCATGAGAAGACGTTTCGGTCCACAGAAACCACCACAGTTTGCACATAGAAAAACTGGTTTCAGTTTCAGCCAACTTAATCCGTTTGCCGGTTTATTTGGAAAGAAGAATCGTCCTCCACCTAATTTCATGCGCAATCAACAACAGCAACAGTTCGCACCTATGGATCAGGGATATGGAATGACAGAAATGTCAAATGTTGACAGCTATAATCCTTATAGTGCCTATGACCATGAATCGTTTCACAATGCAAATCCTCCAAAACAATTTGGTGGCAATAGTAATGAAAATGCTTTGGCAAACATCCGAAAACTGCTTGCCAATAGCAAGTCCAAGAAAGTTAGCAAGGAAGAAAGTAGCCAAATTGAAGATACACCTGCTGCTGAGTCAAATATCCAGTCGACTAAAGTTAAATACAATCCTCATCAAAACTTTATTCCAGAGGCTGAAGACAGTTACGTCCGTCGTAATGCCATTGTATCAAATCCGAAATTGCGAGAGGCTGAATTAGAGAAAATATTCGGAGAAGTCAAAGCCAAAAACGAAACTAAACCTGCAGCTGGACAAAAGAATCGAAAAAGTGATGATTATGACTCTGAAACAGAATCCCCGAGTACTTATCTTATGGGACTAGTTAAAAATGTATTAAATACAAGAATCAAAGCAAAAATCAACAACAAGGAGAAGAATATTCCTTCAATAAGTATAATCACGGAAAAACCGATTCTGCCTCGTCCTAAGCAAAAGCGACCTAGAATCCGAACGAAGCTAAAGATTGTAAATGGAAAGCCTGAAATTGTTATAATGCCAGAACCGCCAAAAGAAGAAATGAAACCGATTGTTCATGTAGGAGAAGATATGTCCTTTGAGGATCTTAAAGAATTTTATAATGGAGTCATTACAACAACAAAGAAACCTAAGCCAAAGAAAAAGAAACAGAAGCCGAAATCCCAGAAAACTGAATTAGTTATAAATGATGATGACGAAATAGAGCTTAGTGAGGAGGACGAAGACGAAAAAGAAGTTTTCATCGATATCGACAGCGGTGAGGTTAGTGTGCTCAAACCAGTTGCATCTTTGACCTCCTTTGATCCCAAAAAAGACGAAGAGGAGGAAGAGGAAGAAATCGTTTTAGATGAGGAAACGAAGAGAAAACAAGAGATTTATAACAATCTTCAGAAACAATTACAAAGTTCCTATGAAAAGATGAAAAAGGCTCAATTGAGAGCCATAGCAAAGCAAAAACGAAAAGAAGAGTTAGCTGCCAAAGGGCTGGATGAGTCCCTTGATATGGTATCTAAATATTTTGACTTGGTTGAGGAAAGCGAAAAAGGAGTAGACGGAAAAACACATCATGACCCAGAGCGCCAAGAAAGTCGGAGACATCCATTTCTGAGCCCTCCACCTCCCCTCCCTGGCATTAGGAGACATGGTATGGACCCTAAAGGTTATACTACTAGTACTCCCTATAGTCAATTACGAAAAAATAGGTAACCATCAAGAAAATAAGTAGAATTTCATATTTTTTAGTCTAGTAGATAATAAATATTTTTGTACTTAGCATGCTAGTAGTTTTAGTAAACAAAGTGATACTATCTGTACTACGAGTAGGTATAATTAACATAATTAATATGCGTCTTGACGTAAAAATGCCATTTACCAGTACATACTATGCACAATTTATGCACAAGTATTTTATGTAATTTTAATTATAAGTTTGTAAATGTAGTTAGGTATTTATTTATATAATTGGAAAAACTTGTCTCGTTGAAGTTATATACAAAATGGAGGTAGAAATAGTTTGGCTGGACAAACAGAAAGATAATCTAAATGATGACAAGGGATACATTGACATTACGAATGACGAATGACGACTTGACGAGGACCTAATGACATTAACCAAAATAATTTAAGCCAAAATTCATGATTAAGTAGTCTGTTAGCTATAATACACGGAGTAGTACAGTGGTACTACTGTGCATATGTGCACAAAAACTGTGCGAAATTTTGCTCAAAGTTCATTGCTTGCTTATGTGACTGCTATTGAAACTCAACTAAAACATGGGACGCTTTCAATTTTGGGAGAGTATGTTAAAAGTAATATTGAGTATTGTCTATACAGTCTCAAAACTAAAGCGATATTTTTAAATTGACAGTTTAGAATTTAAGATAATAATTATGTTTTGGTAATTAACAGTTTTCTTGGATTGCTGTGTTGTTGATTTAACGATTTGTAAAAATATGTACGTGTTTAAAAATTTCTATTTATTCAAGAAATGGTATAACTCGGTATTGATAACATGGGGCGATTTGTCACAAAGGTCAAAACTGTATCATCGTTTTTTCTTTGATTGATGTTACACAAGACAAGTACAAGTTTATAACGAAAACTTATAATTTGAGGTATACCGTGTATAATACCACTGGAACTGTACAGTGAGCATCTACTTACTTTTTGAGTTTAGTATTATTTGAAAACATTTCCCAGCAATCATTGTACTTTCATACAAAAGTTACAAAGTTACAATTTGCCAAAATACCTCAAGGTACTATATAAATTATGCTAGCTATATAAGTTTTCGACTCTTAAGATTATAATGCAATTTTGTTGTTTTCACTTGATTTTGTTACTGTTTTCAATGTGTTGCAAATGCAATATTGAATGTTGTGTGTGTATTATAATAGCAACTGTATGTCATTGTGTGTCGTGAATATGGGTTTTTACATGTATAGTTATGTTCGAAAGTGCAGTGCAGTTACAGAATATACCAAAAAATAGTCATTAGTCATTGTAATTTTATTAAATTACTTACATTGTATGATAAAGTAAAAGGGAAAAATATGTTATAAACACGATTTTTTACACATTTTTGACAATTTTACCTTTTCTACTTTGTAAGTAATTTTGCAAGCGTTATAAATAGACGCACGCACATAGGCAGTCTTACATGCACTGTATACGCATAATGCGTGTTCGTTATGTTATATATTGTTGTAATAATGTGTACTGTGTACATTCATATAGCAAACCCCATTGCATTATTATTAACTTACCTATATGTATAAGGCACGATTTAATTTATTAAACCACAATAATGTACACAGAAATATTAATAGGTATGTTATGTACTTTATTTTAAGGTATCAAATAGTTAGGTATCGCAAATTGTGTACCAATGCAGTTCAATCAAAACCACTTTTCTGTGTGTTGATTTTTGTGTTTCGATACTTTTAACTGTGAAAAAGCACTAATAATGATTAAAATCTTCGCGCTAACTGTTATATAATTAATACAAGCCATCTACATCTGAGTGAAATGATTTGCATAACTTTCATCGTTTTTGAGTTTCTATAAAAAAGGAATACTTCTAAAAACTCCATTCCAATTCCATGCATGTGTGGTTATGGATGGGTCGGTCGATCCGGGTAGTGGGTCTTTTTTGTGAAAGCAGAGAGCATAATATGCGATGTGACAATGCGACTGATAATAAACATAGCGACATAAGTAGGTAATGGTAAATGATAATGATTAATGAGACATACATGACATTAGTAATGGTAAATGATAATGATACAAAAAGCCTATGATTGTAAAAGATTCTCATTTTATGCGTACTGGAGCCTATCCTGGATGGTTTTAGGGCTTATTTCTCATGTTCAATTGTTTCTGACTTACATTTACAATTTACTATGCTTTGCTCCTCACCTCAGTCCTCAACATTCCTGAAAAATGATTCTTTTTTTCGGCTTTTATCTGCCTGAATTCGTTGCACTGCATAATGCAATGATTTTTATCGAATTTTTAGGTAATGGTAAATGATAATGAGACATACATGACATTAGTAATGGTAAATGATAATGATACAAAAACACTATGATTGTAAAAGATTCTCATTTTATGCGTACTGGTCTCTTTATGCATTGCATTAATTGCATCTATAGGTACTGTGTACTGTGGCGTGGCTGTGTAAGTGTACTGATTCTACTGTCTGTGTAAGTGTACTGTGCACTGATTGTAAAGGATTCTCATTTCTCATTCGTTTTAGGGCTTATTTCTCATGTTCAATTGTTTCTGACTTATACATTTACAATTTTCTATGCTTTGCTCCTCAACATTCCTGAAAAATGATTCTTTTTTTTCGGCTTTTATCTGCCTGAATTCGTTGCACTGCATAATGCAATGATTTTTATCGAATTTTGGAACGCCAAAGGGCGTGCATGGACCAAATATCAAGTGGTCAGCAATCAGCATCATGTCAATATCAGCAGCTTTTAAGAAGTTCGAGTTCTTTGACTCTGAGCAAAAAGGTTTGTGTTGGTTTTGAGTTGAATGATGGAGAAGCAGAGCTTCCTAGGGTGAAAACAAAGCATGAAAAAAGTGACGTCACATAAGAGAGAGTTATCATCTGATTCATTGGTGCCGTCACAGCACTGAATGAGGTTCAAGGACATGTCTGACTCTAATCTAAATCTAAACTAAAAAAGTTAAACATTAAAATCTGATATCTTTGTGCTGGCTGTGTGCTCGCTCTGCTGAATCTGCTGACTGCTTTTTGTGGCTGTCGATGTTTTCGTTATCGTACACTCTGTCCCGATCCCGAATGTCATACTTTAATGTCAATTAAATGTAATGTCATGACAGATTTCATTTTTATAGTCCCCGGTATTTAGTCTTGTAGATTCGATAGTCTCCGTAGTGCGAAGAGACGCACTATTTTTAAAATTAGTAATCTCAGTTGACAGTGGTACGACTAATTTAAAATTCGACATTTAATACAGGTAAATATAGCCAATTATAACCTTCCACCTTTCCAAAATCATCTTTAACACTTTCATTAAATTTCCCCCAATTTTGATGGGCAGAAATAGTGTAAAATTGGATTTTCCCTTCTAATATAAAATATAATATTTGAAAGTTGATGGTTGAATAGATTTTTAGGTACGGCGCAACACAACGTAATACGTGTAGACAGATACAGTAAAAGTGTCTGTCCCGTTCTAATTGATAAAGTTTTTCTACTAATATGCAAAATGTGGAGTTGGAAGTAGGTAAATGAACTTGGAAAATTGGAATTATAAAAAGTGGTAGGTGACAACTTGCAAGGAATAGTGTGAATAATTTTAAGCGTTTAATATAATATATCTTGACTCATGCCAGCTGATCGTGTTTACTCTATTCGTTATGTCAATATTAAAAGTTTAATTTGACTTTTTCAGCTCCGATAGCAGTGACGGAGAGCGCAGAAATACGGTCCGTCAGCAATCAGGAAGTCCAGATGACAATATTACGTCTACAACATCACCAAGTATAGATCTAATAGACTTAACCTCGTTGGACGAACAGGAACAGCAAAGTTCATCTGGAACCATCCGTAAAGAGTTAGACGAACCGCAACCAGGACCATCCAAGTTAGTCAAACATTCGAATACTAGTCATCATAAGAACTCTCCAAATCGTAAATTCACATTTTCTTCAAGGTCGAAAAAGCAAAAGCTCGTAGATAAACCAAAAGAAAAAGTTTCGGTGGACGCGACTAAGGCATTGGATAAGAAATCCGAAACTAATTCTTCCAAATCAGTAACAAAAGGCAGCAAAGTGGATCTAGACGACGTAGACATGGACTCTTCGGAGGAATACGAAGACAGTGGAAATGAGTCCAGTGGTGAAGACGTAGAATTTGCCATGGAACGGGAAGAAAGAGGTGGGAGTGAAAGGAACCCCGAAGAAGATTACCCTTTTTCCGTATTGACCACCGAAGATATAGTTCAGCATATGGTTGATTCCATTCGGGATGTAAGTTTTAGTGCCTTATTCTTTATATTTTATTTTATCAAACTAGTGCCAGTGACAATTTAATTTTTTTTTACTATTTGGAACTAAGTTTTTGTTTGCTATGTGACTATGTGACTTTATTGTCATTTATATCTTAGGCTAACACTGTGCTTCAACTTCCAACAACCACTATGCGTATTTTGCTTAATCATTTTGGATGGGACAAGGAAAAACTATTGGAAGCCTACTACGATGGTGATCAGGAGAAACTTTTTAAAGACGCAAGAGTTGTTAACCCTTCTATATCCAGAACACCTATACAACCTCCTAGTGGAGCTGAAGATTGTGAAATCTGTTATATGCAAAAGCCGTCTTCTGTAGGTTATATTTTGTTATTTTTCTTCTTGTGTTCGCATATGTACTAATGAACAATTTCTGTTTTTCAGTTGATGTATGGCCTTGAGTGTGGGTCATCGATTTTGTATTCACTGTTGGTCTGAGTATCTTACAACAAAGATAATGGAGGAGGGAATGGGTCAAACGATTGCCTGTGCAGCTCACAATTGCCCTATTTTAGTGGACGACGCTACCGTTATGAAGCTAGTGACAGATGGGAAAGTCAAACTCAAATATCAGCATCTCATTACTAATAGTTTTGTCCAGGTACAATTGGGGAATTTAATAACCATAATATGTGATAAAGTATATAAGTGTTTAGTAATTACCTTGTGGATCATCAAAAAGTTCAATCAAATGTATTTTTGTCCAGTGTAACAGATTAATGCGTTGGTGTCCCTCAGCTGACTGTACAAATGCCATTAGAGTACAGTGGGTAGATTGGAGACCAGTAACATGTCAGTGCGGGTTTATGTTTTGTTTCCAATGTGGTCAAGGATGGCATGATCCTGTTAAATGTAACTGGCTGAAAAAATGGCTAAAGAAATGTGACGACGACTCAGAAACATCAAACTGGATTGCAGCAAACACGAAGGCACATAATTACAAATCACTCTTTTACAATACGATTTATATTATTTATAAAATTGGATTTTTTACCTGACATTTTATATTGTATTACAGGAGTGTCCGAAATGTAACGCTACAATTGAAAAAGACGGAGGATGTAACCACATGGTTTGCAAAAACCAAAATTGTAAAGCCGACTTTTGTTGGGTTTGTTTAGGACCATGGGATCCTCATGGCTCTTCATGGTACGTTTCTGTCGTTTGTTTGTGTGGATAGTCTGTTTACTATTTTGAAACTATTTTAGCTCTTATTGACATAATAAATAATAATATTACAACATGACGTGCATAAAATAAGTGCAAGTGTCAGCTGTAGCTACAATTCATATCACTAAGAGCTAAAATAGTATAAATACCTACCTATTATAACATGCTAATGCTATCGGATCTGAAGGTAGCCATTAATTTATTTTTGACTTCATTAACTTTTAGGTACAATTGTAATCGTTACGACGAATCTGAGGCTAAAGCAGCTAGAGATGCACAAGAACGCTCTCGCTCAGCCCTCCAACGTTACTTATTTTACTGCAATCGGTAAGATTGTGTTTTTGAATCATTTTATTTATTTAATTTATTATATATCAATTACTTTTTCAGTTTACGTGTGCGTGATGCTTATGTATGTGCTGAATTGGATTTATTTTTTGTAGATATATGAACCATATGCAGAGCTTGAAATTCGAGCATAAGCTTTACGCTTCTGTGAAGGATAAGATGGAAGAAATGCAACAACATAATATGTCTTGGATTGAAGTCCAGTTCCTTAAAAAAGTGTGTAAACCATAAACTTTTAAAAATAGTGTACCTATTTCACTTTTCACTAATATTGCGCTACGTACACAATAATTAATTAATTGCAATAGAAAGTAATGTACTTCCATGTGACATCATTGAATTTATTTTGTTACAGGCTGTAGATATTCTTTGCCAATGCCGACAGACGTTAATGTACACTTACGTATTTGCCTTCTATTTGGTCAAGACCAATCAGTCAGTTATATTCGAAGATAACCAACGTGATTTGGAGTCAGCTACGGAGAAGTTATCAGAGTACCTCGAGCGTGATATCACATCAGAGAATTTGGCTGATATCAAGCAAAAGGTACAGTCATATGTATGTATTTAACAGACCCAATTTTTCACATTCATATTTTTATTTTGCTACTTGCTTATAAATCTGCCGTATTTATTTTACTGTCTATCTACTTTTCATTCCTATGACCCTTTCTTCCCTCTTACAATACAAAAATTCAGAAAATCATTGGAATAGTATTTTCTTTAATGCCTTTTCAGACTCTTGAGATAAATAATGGAACATTTATTAAAATAAATATTCTTGAATTTTAATAAATGTTCCATTACGTTTACCTCGAGAGTCTCAAGTAATCCATTAATTAACAACATCCAAGGTTGGAAGAGTATTAACAATTTAAATAGTATTTTTGTTATAATTTCTGTTTCGATGATGATGATGCACGATGCTTACTAACAATTGTAACAATCCTTGCGTTAATTCTTACCAATAATGTTATCATCGTTGCCTATTATTTTTATTTCACACATTGTATCTGTCCATAGATTTATATACCTATACATTACTTATTACTTTTTGATTGAATTTGGGGTTGCGTTTAATGCTGGGTGCAACTAAAATTTGAATTCTTCTCAAAATCTTTTACTAATGATGCTGATAGAGCTTGGTTTTATGTGTGCTACAGGTGCAAGATAAATACCGTTATTGTGAAAGTCGCCGTCAAGTACTTTTGGAGCACGTATATGAGGGGTACGAAAAAGATTGGTGGGTCTACAATGAAAATTGACGTAAGCCAATATTATGTCTTGAATGTCTTCAACGTCTTAATATCTCCTTATAAAACCTACGTTCTTGGACTGTCGATGGCCAGGAGTTATCAAAATCTCAACATCTGTATTCATGTTTCCAGTTTTATGTATTTAACGTTTTGAACTGGAGGTTAAAAGTATATTTGTATCAGGTCCGCCTTCATGGTCTCTGCTCACAAACAAACGTTTATTTTTGTCGCTCCATGTATTCTAAAATATTCATTTATTCATTAATAATTGTGTGGTAGTAGTCAGTATATGGAAGTATGATAAATACTAATTTGTACTGTTCCCAGAATACAATAGAGTATACCATCCATCCATACGTACGAGCAGTAAATTCTAAGATCAAATTGAGTGAGTTCAACTTGAATCCTATATTCCATGTCAAATCCCTATACTAGCTCGGGTTCCGAAGTAAATATACCTGTTTGATTGAATAACATGCAAAGGTGTCCTACAAATTCACGTTTACTTGAATACTAGCATTAAATTATAACTATTATGTCAGATGGATACGACCCGACAGTCAGCCGAGAGCCTATAATATTCGTTGGTTATAGAATCAGCAGACACTGAATTTGAACCCATCGAACTAGACATATCCGTATTGAGAATATTTTCCATTATTGTATAACATGTAATTGTATTAGGGATACTAAATTAAATCGTTCATCCAACTTTTGTAAAGACGCCAATTAGATGACTGATTTTCTAAAGTTGTTCTCTAAACCTACTATTTACCATTATCACCCTTGCTTGTAAATAAGTCGAAAAATAAGACGGCATTTTTTCTATCATGTTTATTCATTCAGTTGTAATTTGTAATAATGTACCTATGACCTATATTGAATGGTTGAAGTTATAGAATTTAAAGATATCAGGGAAAGAATACCAGTTTTTCCAGATTTTAAATTCGCGTGTTAAACCGAGCTAATCCACATTACAATTTTCAATGGTATTACAATACAGATATTTTGAAAATGGAAATCACAGGGAAAAATACGTTTCTCCATCTTAAATAGCTTAGATTGCTAATGTCAGGTTTATTGAGGACTTCACAGTTATTAATATTGCAACATTAGTTTCATTAGTTATAATAATAATTACGCCAAGGAAGATTGTCGATTGCTCTCGCATAGGTCTACTAAAATATTCCTAAATCATGTACATGAGTTTAATAGCTTAATGACTTCTTACTATACACCTATGTATTAATCACATGTTATTACAATGTTACACCATTATTTGCTACATAATGAATGTGTTCCGTAGTTTCTGTAGGTTTTATTGTAAGTTCATTAGAAAGTTTTGTTTACACCACACTAGTTAATACATCCAATTAAAAACACCTTTCGATAAGTTAGATGATTAAGTAACAAATTAACTAAAATTTAAAAAGAATGAATGAATGGGTGAATAATTTTCATTTCTCAAGTCCAGTAATTTAGAACGAGAGTAAATATACTTCATTGATTCCTAATTAGAACAGTTGAGTTAAAGTTATAAGAATAATGATAAAAGTTCGAAAACGAATCGAATGTCTAGATTTAAAGAGATTGATTACCTGCTATGCGAAGTTACATTGACATAACTACTCGCACAACTAATTATCGATTTTAAATTCAATTCAAAGATTTTTTACTCAACTTAAATATAATATGGAAAAATATGAATGTAGATGATTATGTAGAAAACTACCATTATGAGATGGATAACGTTTGTTGATGTTAGGTGGAATATAGATAAATAGTTAATTCAGAGTTCATCATGTACAGTGTATATCTTTGCAGAAGCTAAGCAGGTGAATTAATGTCTCTTTTGTTTTGTCACAATTGTTTTGGTTCAGTCGACAGTCCTAATATGTATTCATAAAAATATTATTGTTAAAAAAGTTTTTACTTTGTATTGATGTATAATTTAGTATCGGACAGTGTTTGAAAAAGTTTTCTTGCAATACCTGTTAGTAAAGTTGGCAATAATGTTTAGAACCTTATGTGAGGAAAATACGTTATAACTGTATATTTGTAGCACATTAATTTTCGAGTAATGATCATGATTTGTAGAGGAAAAGAAAAAGAGGAAATAATATAGAATAGAGCTGTGTGGTTAAAAATGAATAATAAAATGACGGACTAAGATGGAAAATGGTCGTTGATTTGATGCCCCATAATATAGCTAAATGAAGTAATTTCCTAATGAGTGAAAGTGTATTTTTGAGTTTTGCGGAGCAAATGAGATGTTAAATATGTAATGTGTGTAGGCAGGTTGATAGGATAAAAGTAGAAATTATGAAATAAAGACCGCATCGCAACAGGAAGTAATTTGAGAAAAGCAAAGATGGTTTGATAATAGATTAAAATAAGAAGACAAGACAGCGCATAAAATACGGTACATATAAAATCGAAAACGAGAATGTCGAAAGTAATAATTATAACTAAATAATGGAAGAATTAGTAATAATGAGCAAATTACTAGAACCTTCTTATTGTGTATTCTTTACAGAATTACGTGTGTACATGTAGTATTTGTCCATGTTATGCGTGTCTGTATTTATTTGTGTATACTAATGAAGTAAAATGTATGCTCACAATAATTTTAACGTGTACTTGTGTGATACACATTAGTTAAGGAAGTAGAGTAGTGTAGCTAATTTTTAGAATACCTCTATGTAAATCACAGTAACGCACTTGTAATTTTCGTGCATTACTTAGGAATAATTATAAAATAGTCTTAGATTAAGATCTTAATATGTAATTTAAATATTGATATAGGTACATATACGTACTAGAGAAGACAGTAGAATAGATCATAATAATTGTAAGGCATATTATAAATAAGTAGTAACAATTAACATTACCTACTTCGAATACAATGTGCCCTGTACTGGCGTACGTACACGATTTCAAACATACTTACATACACACAAGTGTGAAAACGGAATCTAACATTCTGAGAGTAATGCATATGTGTATGTGTAGTGTGGACCGTTGTAAAATATAAATGAACATGTTGCCTAAATCAATTTACTAATGTTGTTATTAAAATACTATTCATATTAATAACGAACCTGTCGTAATTCATAATATTATTATTATTAAAATATATAATAATAATATACTGTAATAAGTTTTTATATAAAATGTATTTGCTGAAATTACAACCTTCCATTCAGCCTCATTAAAGTGCTTGCAATTTTGCAAAAAAAGCATCCGTGTTTTTTTCCATCTTTAAATTGCATCTTTTTATTTTTATTTGAAATACTTTAGAAATTTTTATACTGTGCTGGAGGACTGTACTTAATTCTGATGTATACATCTCTTTAAGTCTTTATACTGTACTGTATTAGGTACTTATGTGTTTAAGATAGATTCTATTTGAGACACATTAAAAATTTAGGTTCATTAGTGGAGGTTAGTTAGAGTTTTATTTTCCGATAGGCGCAAGACCAGAGGACTGCCGAACGAAAGCTTCCAGCTGCATGTTTTGTATCTTTCCGAGAAGATGTTCATTTTCCCTATTTAATTCAAAGTACATAATATTAGTTTCATCTTGGAAATTGAATTTCTCAAGATAACGTGCAAGGTGATTTTTATTGTTTTATTACCTTTCCAATTCTTGTCTTCTGTGCGACTCCAAATCAAAAGCTGACTGCAGACTTTGAATCACCACAGACTTCCAGCCACACAAATCGTGTTCAGCTTCTAATTTATCATATTTCAATTTGAGATCCTCAAAGTCTCTCCTATAAAAGAGAAGAAAAGGATTTGGGCATGTGAAAGCTAGGGATATAGCCATAGGAGAAAGCAACAAGAGAAAGTTTGGGGAAAGCCTCTGAAGAATTAAAATAGTTTTCAAGAAAATGGAAATAAAGTGACTTGGATTGTAGAAAAGCTTGAGGGAGGGCTTACTGTAGTGTTTCATGAATTTCGTCCAGTTCTACAAATAGCCAATTGAAAACATATATATAACGGATCGAATTCATCAAATATTAATCTACCCATTTGAAGTTTAAGATACGATGATATGTATAGTGCTTACCTTGTTCCGTTATCGACGAAATATTTGTTTGGTTGCCTAATCTCTGTGGTCCGGCATCAACGAATATTGTGAGGAGGTTGCTTGAACTGCATGAAGAACAGCATATTGGACATTTTTTGTGGCTAGGAAAATGAAACAGAATTGTATTATTGGTAAACTAGGTTTATCTACAATTCCAAAATTGCTGCGTTTGTGTTATAGAAATCATAACTGTGCTGTTTAATGTTACCTCTTGGCTTTAAGCCATTCTTTAATGCATTTTTCATGAAAAATATGTCCACATTTAGTGGCAACTACAGAAGACGGTGGTGTGTTTGTTTTATTGTCTCCGTTATCCAATAGAGAATCAAAGCAAATGGAGCAATCTAGAAAGAAATTTTTTTCTTTGGACGCCTTGGCTAGCGAATTTTCATTTTCTTTGCAAGGAACAGCAGCCAATGCTGACTCAGTTTCATTAGATCTGTAAATCGTTAAACTTAAAATTATCTGTTAATTAATACAAAGCTAATATATTTAAAAGTGGGGATTAATTGCACTTAGAGAAAAACAAACCCTTTTGTGTCAGGTCCAGTAGGAAATGCTTTAACAGGTTCTCTACGAGAGCATTTTTTAGTAAAAGCACTTCGGATGACATTTTTGAAAGTTTTAGGTTTGGTAGTGTCTTCTGGAGATTGAGAAATATTTTGACCATCTGAAGCTGGTGATGCCGCAGTTTGAGAATCTGTTGTAGCTTCAGGATTATGTATCGTTGTTGTTGGAATGTTCAGTTTACTCGGGATACGTAAATTAAATCGAGGTTTTGCTGTTGGACTGGCTCCAGATGTTGTCGGAGATGGTAAAGTAGAATTCAGAGCTTTCTGCCCCTTGTTGCTGGTGGTATCCTTACTTGTAGCTGTAGCAGTAGTTTGGCTAAACGGAACTTTGACATCGCCTGTTTCTGTACTACATATTGTTGAAGGTTGTTTCAAATAGCTCGAGTTTCCCAATGTTCTTAGAGGAATAGCACTAGTTTGGATTGTTGGGGTGGCACTTGTGATCATTTTTGGTGATTCGCCATCGTAGGAAACATTATATGCAGATGGAAACTGATTTCGAGTCAGAGAATCTTTGCTTGCTCTTCCATGTAAATCTCTGTATCCCATCTGCACGGTATCGCCACGATTTTTTGATGTTCGATTTCCCTTTTCGCTAGGACCTACTTTCTGATCCACAATATTTTTGTCTTTTTCAGTCACGTTAGGAATTGTGTTGAACGAACGGGAAGAGCAATCATACCAAATGCATTCTTCACTTTTCACCGCATCTAATGTAGTTTGACTTTTTTCTTTTGCTAATATTGGTTGTGTTAGAGACTCCGCTGACAAATGCCTACCTTTGCACTCGTTACAATAGCATTCACTACTGCCCTCATTATCTGCCAAAGGCTGTTGACATCTAAGGCAATTTTTGAAGTCTTTGGATGAAAATATACTATCGCATGCATTGCAAAAAGTGCAATCTTTGGACGGTCTCAACGATATATTTTTGAAGTCCATCTGAACTTCACAAAGAGCTATTTCGAACAAAAATTAAGCAATGACCACAAATGAAATCAGACGATCAATATCTTCCGTTTTTAACTTCTAATAAAAGTTGTAAGAATCTCAGAATGAAACAGAACTTACAGCACTTCAGACATTCCGTGTGGTATCCTTTGTATTCCTTCCCCTTTCCATCACCAGTGAAAGGTGTCTTACATCCCTGACAGGTCTTATCTGTGATGGAAGCCATTACACGACTTGATGTCAAAATGTCGACGTGTTGACTGTGAAGCAGTCCAGCCACAGCTGCTTCGGTTCTTATAAAAGCAAATATTTTAGTGGATATAAATTCGTTTTATCAAATCCGAACTTTTGCGCTCTATTTCTTTACGTAAAATGAGCTTATCGCGTAAATCGTAAGTGAAAGTGTCCATGGAGATCTAGGGCAGTGGAAATGGCAATTGACATACAAACGACAACTACTAAATAGTAAACTCCGGGTAGCACTTCATCCCTGTCCTATATCGAAAATTATTACAACCGTCAGATTTTTTTAACTTTCACCTGCACTTTCACCAGAATTGTGCAAGATGTAGTGACTAAAATATAATGAAAGTTATTGCTTGATAGCATATGGCCAAGTGGTTAGCCTCCGATGGTAGTCAGTGACTTACCCATTTTTGGTATCCATATATGACATAATATAGCCTTGATTAAAGTCTATGAAAAGTGTAAGCACTTATGGACGATATTCTTGTGGTACCATCAATTAGCTTATTTACAGATATTATTTATCTTGGTAATACTAGGTAAATGCTATGATATGCACATTATGCGTAGGTATACTTATTATTATAATTAATTACATTATAAATAGTAGCTTATTAACATTGACGAAGTGATTTTATTGGAATTTATACAGAACAATAATTTAACACATTATATAAATTATTTATCACAATTAATTAATTAATTAATTCACATTTTAGGATTCACTTTTGAATACACGACAGCACAGGCACTGATATTTTTGCATACAATAATAGTATATTATATCCAGGAATTGTTAAGAATTACACTTCATTTGTATTTGTATGCATAAGTACTTACTAATTACAAGAGTTGACAATAATATCATAACTATAATTTGTATGTAGGTAATTTTGTTTTTAGGTATTTCACTTTTTAAACTCTTACCGTTTGGACTGAAAAGTTTTCACTGTCAGCTAAAAGGACCACTTATGAATTTTAAACAAATATTCTCGTCACTTTTTAGGTAGGTATGTATTTTTGTGGTATAAGGTAGAATTCAGCGGACATATCCATGTTTCTCAGGACAGTATCCTCTGGTGCGACAACTGCAATATCGTGCTGGAGTCGGCGAAGGATATGTAGTAGTCTCTCCAGTTGTCCTGTTATAAAGTTGAACATTCTTCCAGGGACTTCCGGTGAAACTCAGCTTTATTTTATCGCAGAAAGTGCAGGTGAATCCAATACAAGGACAGTAGCAATTAGCCCTCCAAGTAGATTGTCTTTTAACGGAAGGAAATAGTTGCTTCGGAGGCTCGAAGGAAAACAATGACAAGAATACATTTGCAACTTCCGCATCTGTTAAGATTCCACTAACAGCAGGGCCATTTGCGAAATCTTTAGGGCTCATGGTGGAATAACGGATGAGTTCAAGAGATTCACCCAAACAATTTCGAATATTACTTGGTTCTGTACTCGAAATGTCTTTACGCTCACATTCCAAATATCCCCACCTGGTATTGAAAAATAAGCACGTCAAATACTTTCATTGAATTTTCCTACTTTATCACATTAAATTAAAATCCTACCTTGCGATTGCATTGAAAAGTTTAATTTCGCTAATGATGAGAGAATCTCTCTTAAGAAGGAGACAAACGGTTTCAATATCACTGTTCATGAAATTGTCCGAGAAAACAATTCTGTCTGCATTTACGTCGATGCATTCAAAACACTTGTTTTCTAAACTTTTCAGATCGTAGAAAAGAGCAAGGCGGAGAAAGGAAATAGCTGAATCTTCATTAACTAAGCTTTCAAAGTTCCTTATCAAAACGGATTCTAATTTCTCCACATCATATTTTCTTGTTGCATAGAAAACAGAGGTTAGTACAGGCATTGGTAATCCTTTGACAGCAATGCTTTCTGTGTACATAAACTGAATTGCATAGAAAAATAAAACATTGTTAAATTCACAACAAAGATCTTTATTAATTCCTCAAGAGTATATGTTATGAACTATTGAACTATTTACTATACGTAACTAATACTGAAATATACAACTTTCTCTTAACTACGCTATATTCCAACAATTCATACAAAAATATATGCAACTCATTGTTTGTGAAAGTAGGGGAAAGTGTTACATTGAGTTAGCATAATGAAAGAGAAAGTACTTACCTTCAGTTCTCTGAATTTTCTGTATTGTGTAAATAATGAATAAGGGTCTATTGAGACATACCTTAAGCAATAGGTGAAAAGCCTCGGGTTCAATATCAGGAACCGGAACAGATTCAGAATTTGTTTCTTTCATTCCTCCATAGAACATGGCATAAAAAACTTTGCTGCCTAGAGCAAGGAGTAATTTATGACCTTTGATCGGTATTTGATTTTCACCAAGAAGAAAAGTAACATCCGCTAAATCTCCAGTTGCCAATGCATCTCCTGCTTATGTAAAAAAATTATGAAATGGCAATTGAGAGTTTCCCTTATAGTAGCGTAGCTGCTCTGTAAAGGAATATCATATCTGTCTGTCCGTCTGTCCCTGGCCAAGATAACTTTTGAACTGATTAAGGTACATCGTTCAAATTTTATGTGTCATCTAGAGGTAAATTGAACCGCTGAGTTTAAAAATGGGGTCACTGGGACAAGGTCAACTGGGTCATCCTTAGGTCATATCTCATGAACGCATTGAGATGCACAGTTCAGATTTTGTAAATGTACAACTACGGTCTTAAGATAGACCAAACATGAAAGTGGGTTTCATAGGTCAAGGTCAACGGGGTCATACTAAGGTTATGCCAAAAACACCGAAATACTTAACGTAAAACTTTTAAAACTTTGTGGGCACACTACTGATGTTCACAGTAACATGTAGAATGTAGAATGTACACAGGGTCAATAGGTCAAAGTCATTGTTATATCCCAATACTACTCTGTATTATATCCGTTTTACAATGGTTTATTATTAAGTTTTACCTAGCTTAAGAACTGGTTCCGTTTGAATAAAATCGCTTTCTAAGTTCCTTACATGAGACAGTCTTTTTCCTTCCGACGAGTTCTAGAAATAGTAAAAGTAATAAGATTCAGATTTTCAGATCAGATGAAATGAACCATCAGATGAATTCGATTGGGCCTAAAAAAATGCTACATATGATTTTATGTGCCTAAAACGCTTATTAAGTAGTAACTAAGTAAGCTTACCATTTTGTTTCCTTTTACAATCAATTAAAGCAAGGCAAACGTCCAGAGCAGGGGTTCTTAGAAATAAAAGGTGACAGTAACGAGTCTAACAAGCACAAAATATGCAACTTTACAGGCTGATTGATTTATTTAGCAGAAATCGTCTACCAAATATACGGTGTTATCCAAAATTGGTTGTATTATATACTCTTCTGGGATTAGTTGGTAAATGAACGACAATAATAATAAAACTTTTACAGAGACGGAGGATAGTTGGGTTTGGGTCAAGTCGAGTGAGCTACAATGACAAATGAAGTCTTGAAGGATATAGGATTTTGAAATGTTTGTTGATTTCAGCTTTTCCTTCAAAAATTCCATAGTCATCCGTTGTCATACGCATTCCTTGATTGTTTCATTTTCTCTTTGAACTTTTTTGGTTAGCATTTGGATGCACAGGCAATGTACGCAACGCAACATTGTCATGTAGTTAACTAAATCTAATAGTTTTTACATATTACAGCACAAAGAATAATAATATGCGAGGTTGCTTGTAAATTCCTTGAAATGAGAAAATTAAAAAGGAAACGGAAAAACGGAAACATTTAGCATTTAAACTTCTTTTGCAATACAAAACGAGGTTGAAATTGGAGGAAAACAAGTTCCTTCCTATTTCCTACACTCATGATCTACAAGTGTTGGTGTACTTCTGTAAATGTGTTCCTTTGTCCATCCATATAATATCCATACATATTTGCATGCTACATAATATGGTACCTAATGCTTGTCGTCCTTATGAACTAACTATCGTCTATAAGTATTTAATTAAACAGACGATACTTCTTTTCTATCTACTTCCCCAGACAGTCCAACATCACTTTTAACCTTCATAGATTCATCCTTGGATTAGATTACGTACTATATAATTATAATATAATCTAAGATAGCGTACTCAGAAGATACTATCTACCAAAACGAACTACAAAGAGCACCAATATTTTTTCTATTGTTCTAATACGGAAAAGGTCTTGTCAACAAGGGCTTTAATAATAAAGACCACCTAAATCAACAATTACTTGTAAAACTACACATAAACAAAATATTCCTTATTAGTGGATTTACCGACAATTCATCCGTACGGACATGCATGCATTTTGTGGTCAGTTTCACTCAAACTAGCTAAAACAAGAGTGGTCTGTCGATTTGACACATGTTTTCTATCGGGACAATCCATTCTCAAGTTATTTACTGTTAGCAAAGTATCAAGGACGTTCCGCTAATATCAGTCATCAATCAGTCACTGAGGAGGAAGTTGTTGCGGTGATAAGTACTGTGGCTATTTACCACATTCAAAAAGTAAAGTATAGGATATTGATTGACTAAAACAGTACAAATACCAAATAAATACTCTTTCCTGACTCCTGTTTACTAATTACAATTGCTTGCAAGTTGCAAAGCAAGGCATTAATAATGATCTATATTATTATATACAATTGGCCAGCATGTACTTATCGTTTAGTAATTTAACACGAATACCTACTTCTTTTAGAGTAAAGATTTATTAACTTCATCTGCATAATAATATAGACAAATCAATTTACTATTTTCAGTCATATTGATACATTTTACATGAGTTGAACATAATATACAGCACAATCGTAAATCGTAAGTCATATAATCCAAACCCCTGAATCGAATGAATCATTATCGCAACAAAGACCTAATTTTATTATTATGATATAATACACAAATTTACTATCCATAATAAACACATTATATTATGTTGTTCATCAATTGTCTTACCCTTCAAGTTCATAGAATAGGATATAACTATAGGCATGTAGGCTTAAATGAAAGAATTCGTAATTAAAACTTGCTTTGTCATGACTTGAGATTGCTTCTTGAAGTCAGTCTACCCACAACATCCTGGTTTCATTGGGTCTTTACCAGAGGATTTTGTAATTTCCAAAGTGATCGTAAAATTCTGAAACAATTTTAAAATAATGTACATATTACATTTGATTATTAATTAATTGCAAATAGCCCAAAACGACTTTGCTGTTAACATTAGCATGTTGTACATGACAGGGGTACTCACCTCAGCAGATGAAGGATGTATTCCAATAACAGAATTAAAGTCAGATTTCGTAGCGCCTAATCGTATACCTAGAGCAAAGCCTTGAGTTATTTCAGCGGCATTTGGCCCGAGGTAATGGAACCCAACCACCAGCTCCTACAATGGAAAAAAAACATTAGATTCGGAAGGTGAAACAATTATTTGCGAAAAATTCCTTAAGAAAAAATTATTCCGTCTTACGTTTTTTGATTTCACGCAAATTAATTTGGCGTAGCATTTATTTGCATCCCTTTTGGGCAGGCCTAATTCAAAGGCCTGAAAATTTGAGTGATAAACCTCGATATCATCAAAGCCAAACTTTGAAATCGCATCTTCTTCTGATAATCCAATGCATCCGTATTCGATTGGCGTAAAAACGGTTGTTGGACAATTTGCATAATCTGTTAGTGTCGATCCACCTCCATACAGTCTCTACAAAAATTAGCAATCACATCAATATCAATGAAATAATCTGTCTTACAGAGCATACTGCCTTTCCTGCCAGCAGCTATGACTTTAAGCGGAAATTGTCTTTGGTGTCAAATAAACTGTTAACTGTACCTTTGAAAGTTGCAAACCAGCTTGGATAGCAGCAGGAGTCAGCTCAGGTCGATTTTCAACACAATCTCCTATTGCGAATATTGAAGGGACATCAGTTGCATCCTTTTCATCTGCAATTATTTTCCCAGACCTACCAAAATAAAAAGCGTTGCCGTGAACTAAAGGAAAATTTTGAGTTGATTACCTGTGCAGTTGCACTTAACTACTGCTCGACTACTTACTTATCGTTAACACGCACTCCAACATTTTCCAACTTCAAGTGTTGTGTACATGGGTCTCTGCCAATGGCAAACATCACAGTATTAAACTCTTCCTCATAAGAGTTTTGTCCATCAGAATCTGTAGATCTGACAAGATAATTGGGAATGCCTTGTTCATTGTTACCAATTTTTTCGATTGAAACAGGTACTCTATTTCTTTGAAACTGAACCCCATGTTCTTCCATATAGTCCCCAATCATATTTGCTATTTGTTGGTCGAATCCCCTCAGAAGAATTGAGCGTACCTTTAAAAAAATAATTATTATTGATCTTGCTAGATACTATTTCACATCACAAAATTACACATTGTTACGAAAACCAATAGTATTATCGTTCCACATTCCACATACCATTACAGTTGTGTTTATTCCAAGTCCAGCGAGGAAACCAGCACTTTCAAGACTTATATACGAAGCACCTACAACAAGCGTTTTTCCAGGATGGCGTGGCAGGGAAAAGAGGTCATCCGACGTAATAGCGAATTCCTTAGCGCCAGGAATGTCAGGATACCTTGGTCGTCCTCCAACCGCTATAAGAAATTCTTTTGCTGTCCTTTTCCTTTTAACTCCCTTCTTATCAGTTGTCTGCATTCAAAAATTAAGGTGTTACAAACTAAAAAGTAGTGTTGATGCACTAGATGCACATATTAACGACACCATAATAGTAATTCAATGTTACAATCAGTCCACTGTCGGAAAATATTTTATTACCTCAACAGTGTTCTTGTCGGCAAATGCAGCCATCTCATTTAAGTACGTAACTTTATCATCCCTTAATCTAACACGATAGGTCCAGTTGATAGATTTTATGTAATCGGATACATTGGAAACGAGGGTGCCCCAGTCATGGTCATCTGTTAGCAAATGAATGAACAAAATATTATAAATCATCATTATTACAGTAGAATTGGAGAATACTGATTATATTATAGATTCGTTTAATACGTATATTTGTAATGAATGAACATATTCTAGAAAAAAATGGAAATAAAATGTTCCAGAATTGTTTTTAAACTTGGAATGACTGCACATACGTTTTTCTGCAGTTTTCCACCCAAATGAGGCTGCATCAGATAGAGTCTGTCCTACGAGAGCAGCTTCGTGCATCATTTTTTTGGGGATGCAACTTTAAAAAAAAAGAAACTAGATTTAACGAAAGGAACTCCGCGATCGAATCAAAAAATAATAATTTGAATAATTTGATACTAACCCAACGTTAACACATGTCCCACCAATCCCCCATGTAGTTCCTAAAGGTGTGGGAGGGACGAAATCAAGTAACGCTACTGATCTTCCTAACTTAGAAGCTTCCTGAAATAAGAATTATGTCAATCAACTGAGAAAATCAATGTGAAAAACGTTGAATCGTTACATAATGATTCAACGATGCATTCGACATCCTAATAAACCACTTAGTTTTGCCTTTATCAATACTACTGGTAGGTAATACAATACAGTAATAGTCGTATCGTAATACTTACCTTAGATGCCGCAAGACCACCGGAACCTAGATCAAACAAAAAGAAACTTTACTACCTAACTCATCACTCATCAGTTACATTTAATAAAAACATTGTAGCGTGTAAAACAAAGAAAACACAAACCTCCCCCAATAACAATTAAATCGAAATCAAATGGCACATCACTGGAGCCGCTTCCTTGCCTAACAGCTTGTAGAAGGGGAATTAATCCATTCTTTTGATGTAATTGAAAGGTCGCGTCGCAGCCACCAATATGTTTACCGTTAATAAACACATTTGGAACAGTCTGTTGTCCTGTTTTAGTTTTTAAAGCTTCCTGTAGTTTCGCTGAATCCTCTGAAGTAAATTAAATCAAATCAAAATTGTTATATAACACAACTATAACTATTAAGTGGAAAAGGAATATCTACTTAAATAACAAACATACCTGGAGATATAGAATCCAGTTCCAAAGAAAGGTATTTTTCCTTCAGTTCCTCAAACAAGTTTTTAACCTATTTATTGAAAAATCAATAAAAACCGGAGGAGTGTAAAAACTATTTTTTGTATGCAATACTTATAAAATTATTTCCATTTCCATTACCTTGTTGCAGTAAGGGCAGTAGGATTTGCTAAAAATCATCACTTTATTGTTGTTGACATACTCATCAATTTTTGCAAGAGCTTCGCCGGATGTCTGATAAATAGGAGCCATATTTCTCGAACCGAAATTGAAAGGTCGAAGTAAAAATTCAGCCGGTCGCCAGAAATGTTCCCAATACAGAGAATTGAGAGAATACAGACAGTTGGTTTTCACTTTCACGGACGACTTCAAATTATGTCCAGCGGATATTCTTGCCGATTTGCAGATAGTTGCTCCGGCACCTGCTGAAATCGCAAACCTTGAAAACGTTGTTGTTAGAACGGTCATCCAATCCGTCAATATCAAAGTTTCAAGAGACCCAAGTCAAAGTTTTTAACACGGGGCTATAGATGACAGAATCAGGAAGGAATAGTTAAAAATCACAAAACTAATTATGAATTATGTATGTAGGTCATAGGTCGTTTAATTTAACTACGATTATAATTTATAGAACATTATTGTTATTGCATACTGCATTAACTGTCAACTGTGGCACGCACCTGCAGAAATCGCAGGAAAAGACCCAACACCCAAGCCAAAGATTTTAACACTGGGCTACAGAATCAGGAAGGAAAAGTTAAAAATTACAAGTAAATAATTTAACTAATGAATTATGTATGTAGGTCATAGGTCGTTTAATTTAACTATACTTATTATAATTTATAGAACATTATTGTATACACAGTATACAGTACTAATACTAACCGTAGTTTGCAGTTGTTGAAGAAGTCCAAGCCCAGCTCACCCACAGACAGGGTCAAACGGCCACAGGTCTCAGAGGTCTGAGACTCTGACAAGACAAAAAATGACAAAATTGATATCTTTTTGAAAAATAATTAATTAATAATTAAACGCGCTTTGCCCAAACACGTTATTTAGTCAAATTGCATCGTTTCTATCTTGCATTATTGCACACGGGTAGTGTTTAGTGTGCTTCTACGCAGAATTTACGCAGCTGCTATAGTTATTTATTGGCGTTTTATAGTTAGTTAGTTTACCTGTGTTCAGATGCGCGCGTCACTTGTGTGTGAGTATTGTATGCAGCAATTAGGGATATGCCGTGCAACATTTGACATTGCATACCTGTTTAGAAGAAGGAGGATCAATTTGGCTGATTGGCTGATGGCATCAGCCGTTGCAATTTTAAACAGCAAACCGCTAGCTTGCTGTAGGAATATGTAAATAAATAGCACAGGCAATAACTTTTAACATTACTATATAGAGCAAAAAGCAAAAAAGAGCTTCAGTTTTGTTCGGCTCAAAACTTTTGACGTCTGTTTCTTTTATAGTCTTGAATCCTTGAAAGCATATTTTGTAGTTTGGTCGACATTTTGACATTCCTTTGGTATTTTGCATTTTTAGCTTCTCTTTCGATTTTTGGATTCATTCACCATTTCCTTTCAATGTTCGACACTTCATCCATATCACATTGATCGTATCGTTGTTATTATTTTTATTTACATTTACCATTTACACTTGTGATTTTTGTGTTCTCGCATTTTTAACGTTGACGGTATGTTACGTGGGGTTTATTTTTTTATTTAATTTTATGCTCGAACTAAAACTAGACTTTTAATCCCCGCCCCCCGCCTCCATATTTTAATTTTGTTATTTTATTTTTACAGCAAACGAAAAGGGTGAAGGGGAAAAGTGGAAAAGCCAAACGCAACGCCAAACGGTATATCAGTTGATTAGTGTCCCTCTGTCTGCCCTCAGATTCGCCACATCGCATCGGTAGAAAATCATATCATGGATAACGGCAATGGTCAACCTAAGGGAAAGAAAAGTTTTGGAAATGTTCGCTTAGATTCGTCAATGAGGTATTGTCAATTGTTTTATTTATTAATATTGAATATTATATGTAGGTTGGATTGTGGCGGAGGTGTTTCAATAGTTTTTAAAATTGCTATGCTATTCTCTCCTGCCTTTGGCATTCATTGTTCATGTATTTGGTATTAATAGAAAGTTATTTCTATTGTTTCAGTTTTCATCAAAGCCTGAATACCTCTAATGCAAATGGAAGCATAAACTTGAATCATTCTGTTAAAACTCCACATCGTACTCCACACAATAACAAAGGATCAAAAACCCCGAATGATAAAAGGTTAAATAAATCAGGGTCGAGACTTGCAAAAACTCCTATTGCCGATCGATTTATCTCTGACAGATCTAATTTCGAAATGGCCCACTATCTACTTCAAAACCCGGATACTAGCAAAAGTGATAGTATAAATAAAGCGGCCAATAACATTAGGTCTTCAGAGAACAGAGGAAATAACCAAAATGATATCAGTGGGAAAAACGAAAATAGTATATATTCTCGGTCGCTAAATGAACAAATGTTGGGAGTTTCTGATTTGTCCGATGTGAGAGTTCTGAGTTTTAGTAATAAACCTAAGTGCCCACCTGAGGTAAGTAAATCATATAAAACTAAAGATATGCCGAAACATATACATCTTTTAATTTACGATTTTAGATTGCAACTAAAATTGTGGTAATCCTTTTTCTAGGGATATCAAAACGCTCTGAAGGTAGTTTATCAAGGATCGTCTGTTGCTCAAACATCATTGACTAAGTATCGGGTTGTCCCAAAATCCCCCGACAGAGTATTAGATGCCCCTGATGTTGTCGACGATTTTTATCTAAATCTTCTTGACTGGTCAAAAAATAACGTTGTCGCAATTGCTTTGAAAGAACAAACATACTTATGGACTGCTCATACTGCCGAAATTGTTCGCATTCCGTGCGATTTGACTGAGAGGTATTGGGCACCAAGATTTGTTTAATTTCTCTTGACAATGAGTTAATTACATAAAACGTATTTTACGAAAATATATTTTGTAAAAAGACATAATGTCTCCTCTTCAGTTTATTAACTCGGTAACTCCCCTCAAGTCCCCTCCGTTGTATTGTATAGCAATCTGATTGTCGTATAGGGATCTAATCCAGTCTAATAATGTTATTATTAGGCTGATAGTGATAGGCTTTCATTATAGACCTCCTTTGGTCATAACCTTTTACCGGTATCATTAATCATTAGTTACTATAATCTAGTAATATAATACATTCAATATTTAATTAGCCAAGATTTTTAATTTGGATAGGGTTCTCAATGAACATGGCTTTGTTAACTATAATATTCGAAATTATTATTTGTATGTATAATGTGGATCATGTTTCTGTTTTCTTAGAATAAATATGGTGACTTCTGTTGGATGGATTCAGGACGGATCACATCTAGTGTGCGCCCTAAGTAATGGTAAATTGCAAATATGGGACGTGGAAAAAGTGAAGATAATTCGAACTCTAAAGACAAGCGATGTGAACGAAAGAATTCCTGCACTGCACGTCAATTCTCATATTCTCACTCAGGGAAATCGGATCGGGACTATTCGACATCATGACCTACGTATTGCTCAACATGAAATCATTACAAAACCCAATGCTCATTCACAAGAGGTATGTAACAATCACGTCGCAATAGTGCGCCAATAGATTTAGTTAAATTTTTGAAGTTGTGTGCAAGCAATTCACATTTAATACGTAACGTTTGTTTTTCACTGAAATACCATTTTGTAACAGATATGTGGGGTCAAATGGTCTAATGATGGACGGTTTTATGCCACTGGTGGTAACGATAACCTTGTTCAAATCTGGGACTCCCTCAACATGAGCAATGACATGCAACCTGTGTAAGGATTAAAAAATATGACAATTACCATTAATTATTTATATGTAAGGCTTAGGACTAGACTGAGTTGCCGAAAAATTTAATTTTCGGCGTCACCTATGCCTTATAATCTACCGTTCTAGTTTTTATAATAATATATATATATTATACCATACCTAATGTAGGTTGTTGTAAGTTGTAATTATTCGAAATATTTAATTGGATTGATTTATTTGTACTTATGCAGGTGTACATTCTCGGAACATCTTGCAGCTGTCAAAGGTAATTGATTGTCGTTTTGCATGAATTTATGTAGTATGGTCTTCACAAATAAAAATATAATTACCTAATAATAATCATAATATTTTGAAAATATTTTTCCTCTACAGCATTGTGTTGGTCTCCTTGTCATCAAAGCGTCTTAGCCACTGGGGGTGGAACTAATGATCGTACGATAAAAATGTGGAATATATCAAGCGGGACTATGCTAAGGAGTACAAACGCTGAGAGCCAAGTCTCAGGATTAATATGGAGTGAAAACTACCGAGAAATTTTGAGTTCGCATGGCTTCATAAAAAATCAGCTATCATTATGGAAGTACCCTGAGATGACAAAGGTATGTATTGGCTTACAAAGGCTTACAAAATCATCATGTATTTAGTATTTTGAACTATATAGCCTTAAATAGGATCATTTCAACTGGAATTTTTTCTGCAATTCTGACGAAAACTCGACTTTAATTTCAGGTTGGGGAAATGATGGGTCACAACTCCAGGATTTTACACATGGCTTTGTCACCTGATGAAACAACAGTAGCGACTGTAGGAGCGGACGAAACGCTTCGGTTTTGGCGTACATTTCCTCCAACAAAAAGTACCAGCGAAATTAGAAAGAACAAAACAAAGTCTGCCATTGCTACAGGTTTTCAAGCATTGCGTTAAAGTGCCATTTTATTTTTTGGGCCCATTGGCCATTTACATTAGATTCCTTAACAGTAAATGTACACTACATAATTCAAGGTGTATTATTTCTTAGTTATAAAAATACAGCTAATTATTTAACTATTTTTTTAACCACTTTGCAAAATGATCCGTCATTTCAGTGCGTTTCTTGGCACTCCCAACGTTTACAGTTGGTTGAATTTTTAGAGGTTTTATAGCTGTCACAAATTCTTTTAGTTCAGAGAAGCTAGAATGTTCCGAATAAGGGACTCCTGTAATAAGATAAATTAATGAAGTGAATAACCTTTTCTATAGACTATAATTTATAAAGCAGAAAAGCCATATTATTATCATGATAATTTATTATTTCCTATCACTTTTCTTTTTATATTATATATTGAAAATGAAAAGCAAAGCATGATTATGTAATATTTAGATTTTAATCACCTATTATAGTGACGGTGTTGCCGTAATAGTTTTTAATTGACCCACCAGAACCAGATGAAGAAAATTGCCATCCACTTGGCTTTATTCCTATTACATTTGTGTACAAATTTGATCTTGTTGACAAGTACTCGGATAGGAACTGCAATTAACATAATATGATAGTTAAATTATTATTCGTCCAGAAACATTGAAGCTTACAAACTTGACTGACTTTTAACTTATTGTTTGGTGGTAAAATAAAAAATGATTTTGAAATACACTGTACCTTAGGATTTATGCATTGCATATTCATTACATGTATGTTAGCAAGATTTTCTCTATCGGACAGATAATGAGTGAATAAAGGATTTTCTAAAGCACGAATTATCCTACACTTGTCGGTTGCACCATAAACTTTTGTACTTAAAGCTTCAGCGAGAGAGAAGTAAACTCTTTCTTTCCCTGCAATTGCATAATAATCAGAAGCGTATATTTTAGATCCAAAAACAAATAACATTGGCATGTTTTGTACATTTTCAAACAGTGTTATTAAATGCTGTGTAATCACATAAATATATAGTACCTTATAATCAGTATATTTTATTCAGGTTCTTTGGTACCTACCTATTAAGTAGCTGCCACAAATTATCAGTGTTTTTGGCTGCCTTTCTACATGCTTCTTTACAGCCCCTACGAGATATCCAATTGAGTCGGTTTGTTTTGGAAAGTCATATTTTGGATCACAGTACCTATAATAAAATTGCAATAAACATATTAATGCAGTATCAATTCTGCATCGAAACCAATATACATATTTCAATAACATTCGTACGTGGTGTCCAAATATAAGCAATCCGTGCCACCAATTGCACCCGATATGTAAGTATTGTCCAACATATCGGAGGTATAACGAAAGTCACCGGTATGAAAGTATGTTGTTCCATTCTTAAGTCGCATTATAAACATCACTGAGCCGGGACAACTGAAAATTAAAAAGTAACCAACTTTGGTCACTATGATTGTCAATTTTGTGATACAATAATTTTTGTTTAGTCTTATTCTTACTGATTAGCATCGACTAATACTATTTCAGATCCTTCGATTATGTATGGTTTGTTCAGTTGCAGTTTCCTAATACAATTCTCATTTACTCCTATCTTCATTGTAACCAAATTGCCTGTAGAGTAAAGAATACAGTTGATAAATATTTGTGTTGTACTAATGTCACATTTCATATTATAACAAATAGCTACCAACCAGTAGGAATACTGCACACTAATGTTTTTGAAAACTTTTTCGTGAGTCCAATGTAGTGGTCTGAGTGATAGTGGCTTAGAAAGTATACTTCTATTCCGGGAATGACTCCAAAATTAAATGCATCTACTGAAAAGTTTGTACCTGTACAAAAATAGAGGAATTTAATTATTTAAATTGGTGTTAATACGAAAAGTACGATTAAGTAAAATATATTTAATGTCCTAATATTTCAAGAACGAGTGTCATTTAGACATAGACACTAAATTATTACCTGGAAGCTTTTTGTAAAATGGGCATACTTTAGTCTTGGTCACGGCTGTAGCAGCAGTATTATTCGGGAATGTTTCCGTATTCAATTTGACGACGTTTCCATCGAAGTACTTTGGATCTTCTTTAATTTCTTCAGGCTTTGCCAAAGTAGGCAAAGATACGGCTTTTAAAAAGTTTTCTCCACCACAAAGTTTTAAATGTTCCAATGATTTTTGATTGGCTGAATTTGTTGCAGCAGCTAATCTTTCCTTTGGTTTCAAAAATATATCCGCAACTTTAGTTTGCTTCTGGGGGCTAGACGAAAGGGTATCCATGCTTTGTTTCGTGCTAGTCCAATTGGAAGTGGAAGATACGATGTCAAGTTTACTTTTCTTCTGTTTATTTTTAGCAGCGTCAAACACTGCAGTCAATCCTCTCTTTTGAGGCTTATTCTTAATATTTTTCAACGCCTCCTTTTGATTTTTTTGCATTAAACCTACTAAACCTGAGGAAAAATAGAAAAAACTGCGTTATTTTTTAAATTTAAGATTAAAGGATGGTTTAACTAATAAAAATAAAAATGATGTATCAAAATCAAAGCTACAAACCTTTCCATGCACTTTTTGTTTCGCCAACATTTTTAAAAGTATCTTTGATAGTATTTTCTTTTTCTTTCGTTGGCGAAAACTCACTGGATGATGACAATGCGTCAGATGATTCAGTTGGTTGAACACGGGGTTGGGAAGACTGTATTACATCATCTTCAGATTCTTCGGAACAATAATTTTCATAGTCATCAATGGAAATAATTTCTACTTCTACTATTTCTACTTCTTTTTTCTTGAATGAGAATTTTTCTTTGAATGCTGTCGCATCTTCGTCCATAATACTGAATACCTGTATAAATGATAATCAAGCATAATATTCATTCATATTAATTACGGTACTGTAATTTATTATAGATTATTATCGTCGATGACCCAATTGCCTTTACTTACTTACCTTTAATTGTTTCTTATATTATAATCTAGCTAAGACCAATGTCTGTATCTCAGTGGAAGTGTAATTAATTTTCCTAGAAATTAGGAAATGCTGTCAGTTCCAAAAGCAAATTAATGACTACTCTAGCTTATTCTCGGAACAAAACTCCGACTGTCCTATTTATCAAAATTTCAGTACAAAAGTGAGAAAAAGAGTTTTGTATCAAATATCAAAGTAGAAAGCCTTCTTCCGTTACCGTTATAATAGGATTTGAATTTACGATGCTTTGAAATTGGCAACATTCTCACTCTGCCCATCCGAGATTTCCGCGGGCGGCGAGCGGAAGATGTTCTTGAGTTTAAATTGTCAAACAATCGGTCAAAGGAAAGACAGAAGAACCAGAGTAGACCTAAAGAAATGAAGAAGTGTTTGTCAAAATATCAGAAAAAATGTTTGTTCCGATACTAAAGAAAGATAATTTTTTAATTTCAATAATAATTTTGGGAATAGTAAGTAGTATTACTGGAGTTAGCAGTGACAGCTACGAAGAATCATTATGGTTGAAGACATTACCAAGCGGTCACGTTCATTCCCACATGGAGTTTGTAATACGGGAAAGTAAATTTGCTAATCGTAATCACACCAGACTATTTCCACGGGCGTTGTCTGAAATTTTTATGGCCCATGAAGTCCAGGAGCTCCATTTCAGCTTAACACAAGGATATTGGCGCTTAGAATCGTGGGGAGACCCTGCCATTGCTGCTCCAACAGGAGCTCTCGTGTCAGCATGGTTTTCTTCGGAGGATAAAGCGTTAGTTTCTTATTTGTATTTCGATTAGAATGCTATGCATAGAACATAGAAACATTGAATAAATCACAATGTAATTATTATTAAAAAAATAAATATGTACTACCCGATGTTTTTAACAGGAAAACGGATGAGAATTGGAATGGATTCACCAGCCGTTTAAGTGGACTTACTTGCGCTTCTTTGAATTTTTTGGATGAAAAGACCTCAATTGAGCCTATATTTTCATACAGACCTGAAGGGAAGATCTCGCCGTCGAAAAGTAAGACACTGTTCGTCCGGGTAGGCGCTCTTCCTAAAGAACATATTTGTACTGAAAACCTCACACCATGGACAAAACTCTTGCCTTGTGGAATAAATGTAATTGACTTACTAATTAAATACTTATCTAGATTTTTTGCATTGGGTTCGTTTCCTAAATGCATGTGTGTTTCTTGTACAGAGAGGAATTGCGTCTCTACTTCGATCGAAACAAGTTTTTAATACTCATTACCATTCCGCTGGAATAAAGTATACACAGAGCGATACAGAAATTAAGCTGATGTTATCACTTTCCTTGGTTTTTGACCGGCCGTCTAATGCAAGATCAATTGAAAATTTAGTTCGGAGAATTCCAGGATCCCTTGCCCTTTTTCCATGTTATCCGACTAGTACAACAACAGTCCGACTTTGGGAAAATGGAGCATGGAAAAATATTGAGCATACTGAAGTGAACCAGCTAAAATTTTCTGATTTACCTCCCCCAAATCCTAATGAAAAGCAATTGATATTCACACCGATGAAATACATGGGAGGTAAGGAATCGATCAGAGCTAGAAAGTGTTTATAGTTGTTTGTGGTTTTGTTGATATTGATTATTTATGTGTGTATGGTGTAGAGAAGCATTGTCAAGTACAATGTCATTTTCACATGAAGTTTCATTCCATTCTGGTTTGCAATCTAATACTATTTTTGATAACCACAGGATACGGCCAAGAGTACGGGGAGATGATCGTAGAAATGACCAACCATTTGAAGGACGCTTCACTTCCGGTACTCTACGTTGAAGTTTTGCCTTGGTACATCAGACCCTACCTGCACACGATGAAAATTGATGCCCAAATCTGGGGCTCCAAAACTAAAATTCCTATCGTAGCAGGTTTCTATATTTAAATGTCTAAAGTACTTTTAATTTGACATATTTTAAGATCTGATGCATTAATGCTCTTAATTTTATCTTTATATAGGTAATCTGTTCCATTATACTCCTGGAAAAGACCGAAAGGCATTACATAAACTTGAAATGGATATTACGATTCCACCAACGGCGACGGTAACACTGAAATTCATGATTGAAAAAGGACACCTTAAGTGGGATGAATATCCTCCGGATGCCAATCATGGATTTTATTTGGAAGCTGCTCATTTCGAAGTAAACTATTCGAATCCTTCTACAGGAACACAAGAAAAGAAACATTACTACTCCAGAATATTGTTAATTAACCTATCCACCCCAGACTTCTCCATGCCTTACAACGTGATCTGTCTAACGTGTACAGTAGTAGCTTTGGCATTTGGACCTATTCACAACATAACCACCAAAAGACTTCAACTGAAAGTAATGGTCTCAAAGAAAGACGTGCTTAAGCGTTTATGGGCGAAAGTTCGTGGTAAAAAATACGAAGAAGAATCTGTAATAAATGCTGATCAAGAAGAAGTAACTACCACAAACGAGGAAAGTGTTGATGATCCACACTTGGAGGAAAATGGGAGTGGAGTCGAAAGAGACGTAAAATAACAGTGTGTGGCTAATTGGTCGAAAGTAATTTGTTCGCACAAGATTTTAAAATTTAATTAATTTTAAAATTTAATTAATTTTAAAATTGAGTGAAAAATCAATTTTTACATCTGGAGAAGGTGAGTACATTTGGACTGAATGCATTTATATTGTGGCATTTATTAGATATTATGTATAATGTAGTCGAATCGAAAGTTCGAAAGTCATTTCCATTTAGCGGGTATTTGTATCTTGTATCCTGTCATCCCGTTTTAACTTTAGTCAGTCAAGATATGAATTATCAGTTCAATTATTTGATTTTTCCAAAAAACATTGGCGAGCAAAATGATTTCGACCAATTAACCTACTATCTAAATTCAAACAAAAAATAAATACTACAGGTAATTAATAATTGTCTAACTTTAAACTTTCCATTGCTTTCTTTTAGTAAGGTTTGTGTTTGTGTCCCATGGCGAGTTTTACAAATGTTGTTGAGAGTTTATACTTAGGTATGTATTATGATAATCGTGATTAAGTACGTATATGTTTTAATGTGTTCTTGATTATATTATATTGTTGAATAGAATTACATAATTATATTTAATGTAGATTTTCGTGTGTATCACATCTTGTCATGTCTTCTAGTTCCTTATTTATTGAAATATAATAATTAATTGTTGATAACAAGGTTGTAGCAAACACAAAACTTAATAGTCATAAGGTACATAATAAGTAGAAATATAAAAGCATATAATTATAATAGAAACTCATCCGAGAGAATGGAAAATGGATCTTTGTTGTGGTGGATGAAAGTGTGGTGCTTTGTAAATGGTGAATTTCTGTTTGACCAAATATCCTGGATTGGGACTAAATATGCCATCCATTCCTGGAAATGGAGACTGTGGTATAGGATTAGGGAGTCTTGGTTTAGAGCGTTCCACTTTCTTAGAAACAAAAATTTTAATGGTAGGATTTGTTGGAACAATAGGTGCTTGAAGACTTTCCACTAGAAGGGTGGGTCCTTTGTGACTTGTGGATATAGAATAATGTTCATTTTCTATATGTTCATAGTTATTGTTATTACCACTACTACCGTGTTCTTGGTAATTGTGTTTCGGTTCTTCAGGGGTTTCCGTCTCTTCGTAATGGTTACTGAAATAATTAGAATTCTCGTTAGTTTTACCGTAATCACTATAATCTTGATTTTGAGAATGCTCGTAATATTCATTTTCGTGGTAGTGCGAAGGCCTCGATTCATAGTTAGAGTGCGAAGGTGTCGATTCATAATTAGAGTGCGAAGGCCTCGATTCATAGTTAGATTGCGAAGGCCTCGATTCATAGTTTAGAGTGCGAAGGTGTCGATTCATAGTTAGATTGCGAAGGCCTCGATTCATAGTTAGAGTGCGAAGGTGTCGATTCATAGTTAGAGTGCGAAGGTGTCGATTCATAGTTAGATTGCGAAGGCCTCGATTCATAGTTAGATTGCGAAGGCCTCGATTCATAGTTAGAGTGCGAAGGTGGCGATTCATAGTTAGAGTGCGAAGGTGGCGATTCATAATTAGAGTGCGAAGATGGCGATTCATAATTAGAGTGCGAAGGTGGCGATTCATAATTAGAGTGCGTTGGAGAATAATGAGATGAATTATTTAGAAAACGCGGATCAAACTCAGGAGGGTGCAGTGTGTGATAATCTTCAGTATAAACGTCTTTATCATTGTAGTGCTTGGTTTTATGATGATTGTGGTTTTGCTTATTATAGTGTGAGTGATTTAAGTGCTTGTGACCATGTACCTGCTAAGTCCAAAACAAAATACCACGATTTTGAATATTCATATAATTGTGTAAGAGTCCCATAGAATAATAATTGTGTAGAATTATCAGAAAAGCAAACGATCATAACATTTAAATAGTGTAAAGTAATTTTTAGTCTTTTTAGTACCGGAACAGGATGAGGTGGAGGAGGAGGAGGTGGTAGTACTTCATGCCAAGGTTCCAGGTTTATTCTAGGTATAATTAGTCCTTCGCATGGCACTCGGGGATTTCTGAAATATAAAAAGGATCATTTCAATTGATTTTTATATTTTCTAGGATCATTCTCTTAGTTTGCGTGTGGTAAATAATTTCTGAAAAAAATAGCGTACAAATGAGGATCGGGGTACACCATGGCATAAATCTGGATCGTCTTTACTGAATCACTGTTGTCGCAAAGCATTCGCGATAATTTTGCTTTCCGAATCTCATGTAATTGCTCTAAATCCATAGAATATCACGTGAAATTAATTACTTTATATAGGTGTGATGTAGGATGTTGGTACTTGGTTTTTGCTTGTACGCAGCCAGTTTTACATACTATTTACTATACACATTTGTTCTCCATAAATATGTGGTGATATTTCTGTAATTGTATTCTTACCTGGTGAAAAACTTGACGGCAAATCCGGAAGTTCATACCAGAACCTATCTCCATGTCTGAGAGCATGAAATTGCCTTGCAATTATACAACCAAAAGTAGGACCAAGGAGTGAGCCACCAAGTGCAATTTCTGATACACCTCCTGACCAAAGGTCAATATCATGCGGGGATCTAACAAAGATATATGAAGATTTTATTGCATTGTAAGAAAAGTTCCTCATAAAATCACATTATGACACAATCCTTTTATAGATCTGACCTGTATATTTGTTTGTATCGGTAAACAGTTTCGTTCCTCATCACTCCGATCAAATCATCCCAATCCCCGATTGGTGAAAGGCCACATATTTCTCTAAATGCTGTATACCCTGCAACACCATGCTCCCGTCCTGTTGCACATTACACATACATTTTCGAATAGTTATATACAGTAGACATTATTATTTTTGCAAATAAAAATGATATGTGCATTAAATGGCATAGTATAAAGTCTTGCCTCTTTGGATGTTCATAGCAGCCAGATCCATTCCAAAATGCTGATGTGGTGCTTTGAACAATAAAGTTGTTACCTGTTTTGGGAAAGATTCATAATTTATATTTTGTCGTTTAAAGATAGTTACATAAATTAATAATTTATACTTCTTCAGTCACGCCAGAGTCCATTGCTTGAGCAAGTTGATTCACAAGACCCATGATGAACGTGTCTACGTATCCAGGTCTGTATACATCGTATGGCTGCCGTATCAGCTTACTCAAATGTTCAGAGTCTATCAAAAACAGTTTGAAAATTGCAATCTAAAACGGTTTGGGATTTACTTAAAATGGCCACACTTACGAGTGTCATCAGCATACCTATGTAACGATGGCCATGAGACCAACGCTCAATTCTGTGGGGTAGCAAAGAATGTCCAAATCTAAATGCTGATGTGATAAATTCTTCAGTTGCTGTGGGATTTACTTTAGGATCATATCCGGTCCAGTAGCCCTGTTAACATCCACTTCCACATTAAGATAATCTATTAGCCTATTAGGAATAAATTGTGGTCAATTTAAAGTTTACTTCTTTCTCCGTTGCCAGATCGTGCTGAAACATTAAATCTTTGCCCAAGATCATGGGAAGGAATTCTTCAAATGTAATGTGTTGAATCATTGCGATGATTATGTGTCGTGTTTCCTGAAAGTTATGTGCATAAGAACATAATAATTGCAATTGTGTCTATAGTATTATGATGTACACAATGACACGTAAATGATATATTACTTGAAAGATTCTTTCATCGTCCCAGTGTGGATTTAAATGAGCTAAAGTTTTAGCGATACGGTTATGCTCCCGCATAAAAATTGTATGCAAAACAGTCAAGACCAATTGTTCATTGACACGGGTGTCACCTAAAAAGCCCAAAGTAGGTATATCT
>JABASI010000538.1:5903-36795 GCA_019776505.1 Tomocerus nigrus | reverse complement strand
GATGGAAAATTTTCTATGTAAAAAATTGGTTATTTCCTGCGACAAGAGTTGCGGGAGCAAGTAGGGTATGTATGTTGTGTTTTCTACTCATCACTCATCATTTCAATGCATCTGAAATGATGCAACAGAATTTCTATTCACACCCGTACTTTTAAACGTCATCGCACATTATAGACTATGCTAAAATCATGTCAACCACACCTTAAGGCGTCCCAATGTTATTCTGGATCGTCAAACAATAAACCAACAATTTATTAATTGTGCCTTTTTGAGTCAAATATCATCATTAAACCTAAAATCAGCAATCTTGGATGTTAAAGGGTATTAATTGATGTACCATACCATGAAAAGATTTATTTGGCTTTTTATGCTCGTCGATATATTGTAAGGTTGTTATAACCTTATAACCTAACTTTTGCACCGTGTGAGCATTATTGGTCTGTACAGTAGACTGTAGTAAATATGAACAATAAAACACAGGTAGATGAGACAATAAGGATGAGAATGGGACTTTTAGTTTTTTACACCTTCTATTCCACACATCAAAATATAAAATGTACGTACCAATATAAAATGTTCCAACTAATTTCCGTTTTGGCTAAACTATTGCATCTCATCTCATTATGAGTAAAAATAGTGTGTGTGACCAGTTCATTGCATGAAGATGTAAATAGTATTAATAATCAAGTAGGTATGCGGTATGCTCGCTGTTCATCTGGGCTACTGAGTACACTTATGCAAAAAATATTAAAAGTGTCTAAATTCTAAACTCAAGCTCATTAATAACTCTCGCAATTAGTGAACGGATTGAACTGACTGAACTAGCGGACAGGTAAATTCTATAAGAGTTTTAATATAAAATATAATATAGCTTCGGAGGTAAATACACCATCAGAAATATCTGCCTTTTATAACACTGTACATCTCTAGAATATAATGAGCTTTCTGCTAAGTCTTCTAATAATAATAACTACGGATTTATAGGAATATTATAATAATTAAGTACATACATTATAGAATGAGGAACGTTACTTCATTTCTATAAACGGAAGGATGGTCTCTGAAAAATAGTTACACACGATGTTATGTATGGTTCTTATGCATGTAGGCAAGTAAGAAGAGAATTATACGAGTATCTGCATTAATTCAAGCATCTACATAGGTGGAACAACCGAGAGAGAGAGAGAGAGAGAGAATGAGAGGATTGTGAAGTGTATAAATAAATGGAGAATGGATGTCTTCTGCTCGTTGTTTCATAGAAATAATAATAATGTAAGGAGAGCGAGCGAGGGAGAGGAAAGCAAAGTGTGTGCCATTGTAGACGGATTCGGCCCCAAAGTAAGGTTAACTTAAGGCTAACTCTCCTTGATGTGTGCTATAATCTGTTTTGGTGTAGTACACACGAGTTGCACCTTAATCCAACTGTGAAGAAATTGGCATGTGCTCTCATCTTTCATTTTTTGAGGCTTGTAGCTCATCAAAGTTGAGATCTAGATCTAAGCAAGCACCCTAGACAAACCAAGTGTGACTGGAACAAGTCTTTCTTACTTCTTATTGCACATTATGCTGACTGAGCTGTGTGTACGAGTACGGAGCGAGCGGTGGTGTAGGAAAATCAAGTTCCTCTCCTACTGCTTCACATTTATAGAGCCATGCACAGACAGAACAGAACTTGACTTTGGCTGAATTAAGCTAACTAACAATGCACATAATAATAAATATTAAGAGGAAGAAAAGCTACTTATTTCTTCACTTGTGTAAGTTGGAGTTGCGGATTGTGTTGGGCAAGAAGAGGATACCTACGTACGTTAAATTAGGCGCACCTCTAATATGACATGGCATTGGCTTTGGCACTGCAAGAGCGATTCAGCAACTTCTCTTTTTTTACATACAACACGGCTTTCTGACTCTAAATATCTGTAATCTTGTCTCATTGTCAGTAAGTGTGGCGTACCCTCTAATTTCCTTGCTGTATCGTCAGTATCAGCATCAGCTCAGTACCTACCACACCATTTCTGAATTACATTTACATTTCCATCCATACTGTTTTGCAGTAGAGAGAGAGAGAGACGACTCTCGTGCGGAATAATCTTTCTTCATAATTCTGTTTAATTCCAACTAAGCTGAGGAGAGGAATTAGAGGAAATTCATGAATGGGTACCTGAACTGAACTCACTCACTGACACCCCACCACATCATTACGTACTCCATCCAACTCCAAGTCCTCACGCCGTAATAAGAACAAGACACAGACACAGCATACATATGTACATACATTACATTACTTCATACATTCTTTATTTCATTCTTTGTATGAAAATCAGGAGTTTGAACTGCAACTCGTCGACTCCTGTCTCGCCTCCTACATTTCCTTGCAATATTACAGATGGAAAAATGATAAATCCATTGCACTTTCAAATCTCCTCACTATATATTCACTTTGGATTCTATTAACATTCAAAGTGGATTTAAAGCGTCTCTGCCTTTTCATACACCTGCCGAAGGAAGACACCCATGGAGTTTTTTTTGTGGAGGCGTGATACAGATAGATATTTAAAGCCCTGCATAAAAAACTCATTCTTTACCTTTTTCACATCTTCTGATTATAATTGCACTTCCTCATCTTTTGTAATTAATTCCACCTTGCCAGCCCAAACTTTCATTCAGAATTAATTGTGAACTATCTTTCATACATTTTCCATGTCTCAACTTGGCCTATGTATGCAAACCAAACCAATGCCACGCATAATATGTAAGCATACGAAACGTCATTAACGAGTGAGAATCACACGAACGGGGTTACATAAGTCATATAATTTCTATAACTTGTATAGCCATAGTAATTTGATCTGAACTCTTCTGCTTATTGTCGATTTTCCTTTGCTTTAACTCACAGACACACTTATATAATAAGTCCTACGACCTCAGAAATGGATATTTACGAAACTCTTCGTTATTGTTAACAAGTAATATAATCGGAAGGCAGTCGAATATGTAATGGGCATGAGGTCATGATACTCACATCTCAATTATATATTTCGTAGTTACATAAGCTAATAATATTACATCAGTGGCTTGTTATGTCATGTACATGCTTTTATAAAGATATACCATACATTATAAGCTTTTTCAGAAACACACAGTACGCATTTGATTTCATCGACTAGAATAGGACAGGGAGACAAGACAACTAACCACCAACATAACAGTCCCATGAGAATCTATCAAAACCCGATAACTTGGGAATCTTTCTCAATTTTCTATAATACTTATATTACATTTTTAATAGTCCGTATTACATTTTAGTCCGTAATAAAGAATGGATTTCAATGGAATTTCTAGAGAAAATTCTGAAGTGAGTACTAATTTTTTGAAGCACAAAAATTTTAAAAATAGAGTGGCTTCTACAGTCATATTTGGTCGGAGGCAAAGACGTCTTTTCTTAAAGTGATGACTCGGATGACCCTGTATCTTCCTGAGTTCCTACTAATACCTAATAGATCTCATTTCTCGGTAAGAAAATCTTTCGACACAAATCCTCTATAGCACAAATTACATTATGTAAATGGTCCATATACTTACGTCGTATGTCGTTTTTACTTACATGACATACACATTCAGGTGACATTGTTATACCTCGCCCAATTAAATCTCTCCATTGAAATGTGATAAATATATTTTCCATCAATTTTTCCTCTATAGACCTCTGACATTTTATCTTCAGACTTGTATGTAAGTAGCAAAAGATAATGTACGTCTTCCTTGTCATTGGAAAGTTACACCAATGGAAACCAGAGAAATCACATGTGCATATCAATTACATCTAATGTTTTCCGATGCTGTCTTAGTATTAGCCTAATTCTGTACTGAAGAGAAGAGAAAAAACGGTAGGTACGGTTTTCTTTGTAAGCCTATAGGTAACTAAAGTATATTTATTATGGCCATCGATAAGAAAAGGTCAGAAGCTAGAGGATGGGATCAGATTGGAAGATAATGTGTAGGTAGTAGTGGTAGTACTAGCAGTACATGCTATTTAGAAATTATGATTTGTATCCAATTATCACTCTGCAATGTAGCACTAACCTTCGTGTAAGAGCAACACGTAGTAGTAGTACTAGCTAGCTATCTACGCAGTGCAAGAAAAGCGATGAGATTGAGAAGCGTCGCTGGCAACGAATTACACACACTTTTACGGATGATGTCTCAAATCATAACAATTACTTTTCATATTATTTAGGATAGTGAAATGTGAGAAGACAATTAGATCTACTTGCGCGATTATTAGAGTCAGATCTTTCATGTCACGACGACTGAGTAAGAGTAAGATGTACAATACATTTACATGCACTCACATTTCATTTTGATCCTCACTGGGAATCATACATAAAATTACAAGGCCATAATATTAAGCATGCATGGGGCTAGAAAAGGACACTTCAACGTCGAAACTAACAATGACAATTATTCAAAAGCATTAACATCAATAGATAGGCACAAGCACAAGTTGCAGCAAAATAACAAATTATGAATTGCTATTATCTGGAAATCGGAGAATGGAGATTGGAGACATAGCAATAGAATTAGATGAACACACTACTTAAGTCATTTGATATTGTGAATTTCCCTGGGAATAATGAATTTAAACATCTAATCTCTTTTTATCTCAATTCCAAACGACTACAAATAAGAACCGATAACCTAAGTAATTGTAATTGGAGAAAAAAACTTGTAGTAAATAGAAGAAGAAACTACGCAGTCCCCTTAACACTCCGTCAAAAATTACATTACATTTACCTACGTAGATACAAGAGACAATTATCTCATCGAATTTGGAGTAGCTTTTGAGACGATCTTTCTGAAAAGACTACAAATGCTCTAGTTAGACAAAGGATCGTGTTATCACAACATGCTATCACTATTATTATGTATATTCTATTATGATTTTGCATCCAGCTTACCTAGCTACTCTTCATTCAATCTTATCTAAATTCAAATGCATATTTTGTATTTATTTATACCTTATTTCCTCTCTAACATATTGTCTACCATGCGGCACTAAAGAAGAGGATTGACTACCGATGGGGATCCATGATTCTATTCTTATGCTTACTCGTAACATCCATCGTTCAAGTTGGTTCATAGGTAATTCAAATCAAATCATTGATATTTACAGATTTCATTTAATTGTTAAACAATGGGGATCAACAACGATTCCAGATTAAACAATAAACATCCTTTATTTTTCATTAAGAACGCTGATTGTTAATCAATTCAAGTAATCAAAGACATTTGAAAATTGAAACGTGAATGACCCCATGGAAGTTCATAAGACAATAATATTTCCGTTTAAAAGGTCTTCTGGTCACAGCGGTAGCAGTAGTGGATCTGTTTTCACCTTATCCACTTATAATATGCTTCATGCAGTAATATTTTATTTGGCGTCGTAGTCCTTCACCTTCCTTTCATGTGCGTAGATTAAGCATAATATCATTATATTTAGTGTTAAGTATGTATACCAGTATGCCACACTATTTTAAATTTTATATTTTTGGGTGATGACTCTACTGAGATATAATATTGCTAACAATTTTCTAGATGCGTGTGCTAATTTATCGGCTAAAAATATTTATTATTTTTCATCTGAATTATAGTGAGTTAGAACTGCTCTACGGGCTTCGATTCAAAATATGAATACAATAATTTTCATTTTGATGGTAGATAGTTGGCATGTATGGTAATTGATGGCAGGATGATTTTCGGTGTTTGAACGAGTTGATGTTAACAACGTAAGTGAAATTAAAAATAGCATTTTCTGATTGTCAAGAGTTGAGTGTATAAAGTGCGTCAATACATATCAAATGAGATCAGCATGTTATGAGGAGTAACAAATTATTTTTAGCCATGGGTTTTGAGTGTGATGATACCTAACAGGTTTATTATCTTAGATTTTTTATGAATATGTACTGTTGACTGATGTAGGAGCCAGAACCGACACTTGAGACGGAGGCGATTTAAGCGTAACAATTGTACCGATATGGAAGTACATACTAATTGTGAGATTGCACAATGTACAAAGTGCCTGAGTAAAGCATCTTCATTAAACAGACCAGACTAATTTTTGTGCATTCTGTTGTTGGGATTCTACTTTGCTATCTGTGAGGAGTGTGAGGAGTGAAAAAGCTGCTTTGACCTTTGAAGCGTATTGTTGCTGTGTTGCTACGGACTAGAAGAAATACGAATTAAAGAAAACATTTGAAATGTATCTGTAGGATATTACATTGTATTGTAGCTATAGTACCTATCTGTATTTGTGTCCATTATTCTCGTCCATATCGTACATATTGATCATTCACCATTAAAACAGAAGTTCAAAATAAAAAGCTTTGTTAACGATAATAGTCTAAAGAAGTGCGAACTGTGTATCAGTAGTCGAGATAGGGATAATGAAGCTCCTATCCATATACTAAGTGCACACACTCCACAACAGAATAGAATTATATAAGTATAGCCCGTAGTTAATATGTGCCTACTTATTTATGCTATAGATTGTGCTCTTCTTTCTCCTCTCTTCATTTATATAATTATTTACGGTTCAGCACAACAGTAGTATGATGTATCTGTACGAGTGGCAACAGATAGTAGTTTTGTATTTTTGTAAGCATGATGGAGATCAGATAATAGGAGTAGGTAAGTAATCTGCAGGCCAGAATGAAAGTAATGAATATAATAATAGAGAATAATTGTGATTAAGCGAATACGATAAAAGGTGGATGAATGGAAAGATAGTAAGGAGATGGACTTTGGAAGAGATCCAAATAAGTCTTAGTACTTAAGCCGAATGGGCGCTTGTTTGCATCAAGTGCCACACTGTGTATTATTGTTTGTGAGCTTGAAATTCTCCAGCTAAGTGCTTGGTTTATCAAACTCAAAGAGTCTGCCTGCCTCGCCTCGGCTTCTGCCGTCAACTCAGTGAGACTTAATCGTTTACCTTCAGTTTTTACCTTATCTTCCTTAGGTGCACATTCTGCGTAAGACACAACACATTCTGCCATGTGAGTGAGTCAGTGAGCAGAGGATAAAGGAAGCAACTTCACTTCTTAAAGAAGAAACAGTTCCATTTCACAGCTTCCTTTCAGCCTAATAAATACTCAACTATCATCTCAACCTGCATTGCTCCTCATTTACTTGGGGTTAAGCGAGAGCATTTTCATTAACAGACACCAGGACACCACATACAAACTTACAAACACTCTCCACAAAACACGACATTTCTTTCCCCCAATTTCCGCTCATTTCCCCAAATTAAGAGAATTTATCCAGTTTAACAATAATTTATTCATCTTACCCACATCTTAAAATTGGGTAGGGCTCCAGGGTAGTGTCTATGTTTAGTCCTTAAATCCCATTCATTAATTCCCATTATTTATTTGGGCTTCTGTGGGGCTCATATTTACCTCTAACGAAACATTTTACACTTCCATAATATGACATCTTTCATTTCCGACCCCTCTTAATTGGCTAAAACATAATTGAGGGAAACAGTAGGCAGACATACCTAAATATAATAAGGTTACCTGCCCAACAGTCTGTCTGTGATTACGATTAAACCTCCAAAGGAGGTAAATTATGCCAGGTAGTAATTGTAGGTATCTGCAGTTATAGTTATATCTGTAATATAAAAAGAGTCGCCAGTCTCTTTCCTTTCAACAGCATCATTAAAATACGTTTCGCCTGTAAAATTCGACTTCTTTAGAACCATAACCTTTCCATATTAGCTGAACAGCTATGGAGATACAAATTGCGAACATTTTAAGAGACATAATAGAATCCCGAAGGATGTTTTCTTGTAGATTTGATAAAGCTACTTCATAATTATCGTTATTGCCTGCAGTTTTAGTGCAAGACCTACGCAGAGATATTATAGTTACTTAGGGCTACGATTTGTACTTAACTTTGGAAAAATGAATATTTAAGCAGAGCCACTAAATGGAAATCATATTTCAAGCTAGTAAAGCGAAGATTAAAACCTGGAGCCATAATAGCTGATAATATATGTAAGTGTATTATACAGCGGAATAAATTAGCTAAGAACAGAGAAGCAAAGAGGGATACTTCACGTTAGACTGCTTTATTCGCGTTCCAGTTGTGCTTTATATTATGTTATTTATGGTCATAATAAATAAGATAAATTATGTGTGGCGATAATAGTAAAGTAGCAGCTATAATAACAATATAGGTTTTCTATGTTAATCATAAGTTGCTTATTAGTTTCACGATTAGAGAAATGAGAGCCAACCGGCACGGTAAAGTAATAAGCAATGCAAATATGAAATGAAATAGGTAGTAGCTATTATTATTTTTACTGTTTCCATATAGACAACTGCTAAAATTAATATCTTGGCAATGAATAATTATTCCTGATCATTAAATATACTCACGCATATTATTATTATTTTTCGATCAATCCATTTTCTAGAACTGCATTGATAGTATTATTACTATACTGGTTTAATTTCATATAAAATTTTTATTTGACATTGCAAATATTTGAAATTTTTGATGCATTATGAGTCCCGTTAGAAAAGCAATTCAAATTCACAGTATTGGAATTGAAGTTGTCTGACCAATAAAGCAATTACTTAATTTCATATAAAATTTGAGCAAATACTCAATTATTAAGTCAATAAAATTCGGCACATTTTGGTGGCAGATATTTAAATATGCTGTGGTTTTAGGAAGAAATTAAACGTAGATTTTTTATGGCTACCTATTTAAATTGAAAAGAGGAAGCACACTTATTTATTTCCATCTGAAGCTTATGTTATTTTTTGCAATATTTGGCTGTGAGGTGGAAGAAAGGAAGGTGGTAAGTGGCAAGAATATTTTTACCAGTGTGGCATGCAAAGTGGTTTGGCATTGGCCGTGTAGTTAATGGCATGGCTGGGTGGTATGCTCCGTATAAGTATAACTGTAGGAACAGAACAGGAGCAAGTCAAGATGGATTTTATTTGGCCAGGCTAATAAATGGTTTTACTTCTTTACTTCTTACGTCTTATAATTTAATTTTTACTAAGTTTACTAGTCTTACTACTTACCAGTTATGAAACAGTGAATGGTTTCGTTTCGTTTAGAATGGATTACATGCATTAGATGCTCGGTGTAGTGAGTGGTAGGTAGGCAGAGGAAATGGAGGAAGAGCTTAAAAGCAGCAGAGCAAGAGCAAGGAGAGAAACTACAATAGACAGGCTGCATAACATAAAACATCCATGCTAACTCACTATTACGTAGCTATTACTAGAACATCACAATCAGTTATTCTCTCAGTCTCACTTTACTACTGCGATTAGGCAGACAGAAACAAAGGTTTGCGCAATATGCAGACAGACGTGTGTAGGTAGTAAGTAAAAGTAGTCCGTATTAATATTATAATAATATAATTGAAGTGAGTGTAAGATAAAGGCCGAGTAGTGACAGTAGTGAGTGGTGTAGGTGTAACTACAGCGTAACAAATATTAAAATCTCCGTTTTCTGTGACTCCGTATTTTCCATAAAAATATATTTTAGCAGAGACTAGGAAAGAAGGGAAGATAAGCTGGTCGTACAATAATATTATTATTATACAACACTTACACAACACACACACACGCTACCAATCTTCTTTCATCAGTCACAACATATCGCATTACATTGGCATTATAACTGAATCTCTTGAATTCCGAGCTGCCGACTACCCCGCAAGAAATTATAGGAAGAAAGATAGATATACTAGGGCTAGGACAGTTTTCTCCATCTCTGTCTCCCGACAAATCTGTAGCTAGAAAAATAGTTGAACATTTTTGTGTTTATTAGCTCAATTCCGTTTGTTAGTATTGTTCTTTGGATTTTTTCCATGGCTGGTGGATGCTCGTGTGTGCAATGTGATATTGGATTGTAATTGGAGAAATAGGAGAGTAATGACTAGAGATGCGAAACTGTGCAAGTGATCATAATAATGTGAGGAGTCCTGAAGTAAAAAAGTGCAAAAGCAACAGAGAAGAAGTAGAAGAGCAGAAGCGATAGCTAATAATAATATTAGGAGATCTGGCTGGTGAATTGGGGAAAAGGAAGGAAGGAGCCTGAGTAGCGGACAGTAGTAGTCGAGTAGTCGAGAGTGGAAAGGTAAAAGGCTCGCAGAGATAAAGTCATAAAACGGAGGAGGCTGCCTGAAGTGCAGGAGGCTCAGGCTCACTTACTCTCGCTCTGCTCTGCTTCATATGGCCAGACGTTTCCCTTGCCTCGTCAATCGCACTCACACAGGACTAGTAGTAAGTAGTCGTAGGATATTCTAAGTAGTAAGTAGCAGCGTATCGTATCGTATGCGTATCCACTCCGGCTGGCTCACTTTCAGCTTCCCTCTCTTCCCTCACCAGCAATGCCATGGCTGGCCACTCAAAAACTTTAATCCAAGGAAGCCAAAGCCTCGCCAGGTGAATTTCGTGAAGCAGCGTCAGAGTCAGCTACAGCCTGGCAGCCAGGGCACACTCTTCCTTCTCACTCACTGACTCTGTCTCAGTCGTCTGAGTCTGAGTACACGTTTGACTGGAAGTGGGTGAAGAAGTAGTCGACGAGCTCCAGCGGTTTCTTCCGCTCTTCCTCTTCTGTCTCAAGAAACAATCATCACTCTAGCATTTTCTACTTTGCAATTGCTTCGATCGTAGGCAGTGATAGTGCAAGATGCTTTGATCTCCTCTCAATTCTGGATGACTGACTCACTGGCCTCTGGCCACCCTAGACTCGCTTACACCTTAACGTCCCCCATTGCCCCGTCTCGGTGGACACTTTGGTCTGCAGAGCCTGTGTAGTGACAGATACTCGCATTCTTTGCACGAAAATCTGATACAAGTGTGAGATTTGATAGGTGACTGAGACTTAAAGAAGCAATCAAGAGATTCACGGCCAATTAGCCGCTATAGACAAATCTTCAATCAAAAACTGTCACCTTCTTCCGTATGAGTCCAAGTCAACGAATGTGCGGTGTGGTTATTGTCCTACACGATCAACTACTTCCTCACTAGTTCATCCTCTAAAATCAACGATGGCTTCCAGCAATTCCACTACCGGCTTTCTCTGCCTCGTTTTACTCATCTTCAACTGCGGCAATCAAGGTGAGCGATTTCATGCATTTCTTTCCCTCTTTTGTCACAAGATTTAATTTCCGCTTTTATCTATGGCTTTCTACTTTAATTAATGCTCTAGCTACATAAATAATTCCACTAACACCTCTTTAAGAAGTTTCTTGTGTTGCAAAGTTTAGACACTGCCTAACATCTTGTAGCTAAATGCACACATGTAGATGGCTTTGTTTATCGTACATGTCAGTTGTTATCGTTATCATGCCATAAGTTCGCTTTAGTTTAGTTGTGAAACTCCTTGATGCACACAGTAGCATCCTATCGCTAAACTAATCTAAATTAGTCCATACATTATGTACTAGCATTTCATTATTGTTACTGCGTTATTTTTATTTTCGAATATTTTATATCATTAAATGGCAGCTATATGTATGTACTAAGGCCCTAAGAAGTGTATGTGGTTACTGTACTACTCTAGAAACCACTCGTCTAAAGACATATTCATTTTTGATTGTATTACCTACTTACGTATTTTTGTTTTGAGTACATTAGTGTAGGTGTAAGTCTTCTATATTTAAAAGAAGATCATAAAGAATGCTAATATATAACGAATGCTGCTTAAGACTCCGTCCATCAAATAAATTGAAGAGCAGAAAATAAAATAGAAATAATCGTAAGTGCGTAGCTGTAGTGTAGTAAGTGAGTGGGTAGGAGTAGAATAATATAGAAGCAACCTGTGGGGCAGGGGTAGACAAGTGTAGCAAATAAGAATCTGTAGCAGTGGGTGATGTTAATAAATATGGTCACCTGGTCCAATAGAGAACTCTTGGTCGTTGGGACAGAGAGAGAGAGAGAGAGAGAGCATGAGAACTGAGAACAGTGTGGTGGGGCTATGGTAAAATGTTAATAACGGAGTTGAGTATGTCATGTCTATCCTCTCTATCTCTCTATCCCCCTTCAAAGCAACGTGCTCACACATAAATTCACTATGGATCTGTATCACTCACACCAGCATAGCAGGCAGGCAGCAAAATAAGCGATTGTATAACAAACATTTCCAAACACACAGGATAAACTGAAGGAAAACCATTCAGCACACATATGTGCTTCTGTTCCAAGGGATTTTTCCATTCTTACATCTTTGTTCGTCAAAAGTACGGATCTATTGTTCTGCTAAGCTTCATTCATCCCTTAACGATATGCAATATGCAATTATATGATATCTCTTCCAGTAAGTAGCAAGGCAAGTAGCCCTCTATAAAACCCCTATCTACATAATCATCATCAACATATCAACTGGAATTATACTGAACATAATAATCAGCTTTCTACATTTTACCAATGCAGGAATATCCAAATATCCATTACTGATGTAGGTAGGTGCCTTTTAATAGTCAGTCAGTCAGTTAGTTGGTATGGATGGATGGATGGATGGAACTACCATCTGCGTCTAGCCACCATTTGGAACTTATGGAGAAATGCAATAATGTAAATAATAATGAGCTAGGTACTTGGAAAATAATTTCAACACTTTCATTGGCTTCTTCTACTTCACTCACTTTATGCCGTTTCGTTTTGTGACCTATGGAGGCCGAACCATCATCCATCCTAGCTATCTCATCTTGAATTCCTATCCCTCCAGTTGATAGCATGTTTACCAAATTCTTATCGTCGAAACGCTTTGTGTTCTTAATCTTTCATTTTCTCTTATGATCCGTTCTGATCTTCCGACCGAGCGAGCCTTTTTGTTTCAATAAACACTTTAAGCTAGCCCCCTTCATTCTGGGAATCAAATCTTTTCTTATTATGCTCTGATAATAACAGACTTGCTAATAATCCAATGTACTACTATACAATATCAAAAACAGTTTTGTCCATGTATAATCAAATAGAATAATCAAACACATTCGGTATAACCATAGATCTTATGCTAGAAACAGATATCGAATTCATTATTTATGCGTATGAGATGTTTTAACTAAATAAAACATGTGGCCCAATCATCTTGCTGAAATGAAATGTATCTATATTTATTATTAAACTTTAAAGTGAGAGTGAGCGTAAGATATATAATAAAAGCGTGTGGTTCTCTTCATTCCTAGACCCCTGGAGGAATCCTAACATATTTTTAGACTTGTTATAGTGTATACCGATATGCAATACCATTTAATGCCTGATTTTTGGCAATAGTTCTTGGCCAATACTAACAAATAAACAATTATTTGTGATTTGCCAACAGGTTTTCTCTAGTATTTTTAAGCACATAATGCTTCATAATTCTGTGGGAAATGACTGATGCGAGTCTTCTTACTATTGCGCAATACTTTCTTTGTTTTATCGAGCATTAGTGCGTATAATGATCTTCAATACTGGCAAGACTAGTATATAGCAGCTTGAGGATATTATGTAGCATCAAACTGCAGGTCATTGTCACAGTCATATAGCCCCAAATTCCATTAACGCTGCAAATATCTGACTATTATTTCCAGTTCTAACTATTTGCGACTGCTATATTGTTGTCATTTATGCCTTGAAAGCCACTGTCTCTACCTTATCAATAGGCATCAATACACATGATAAAAATGGTTTGCTATTATTCAATGCATCCCACATTATTTAATATTTGCCCCTTGTAATCAATGTCTGATGCAGTCATAAACACAAACCGTACTTTCTCAATATTCCAATCCAAATGCATAGACGTACATCTATATTAGTACATCCCATCATGTACCTACAATTCACCTTCAGTAGTTTTATCCACAAATTCTTCCGAATAAGAATAGAACAGAAAATAACAACTTATTTTATTATATTCTTACGTATATTCATGTAGTAGTTCTACTACTTAGTTTCTTAAAACGGGCAAGTTTCTGATTGGAGTATAGTATACTTAATAAAAATAAGATTGTTAATATCAAAATGGACGCTTACAAGACAAGTTACCTCTATGCAACTTGCATTATGGCTACTGACTGTGTTAGACAAATGGATTATATTTACCGTTTTGAGATTTCAATTTGAAATTGCATTACAGTTTTGTTGTGGTTGAGTAACATGTGGAATGTTACGCGATACGTGATGGTAATTTTGTATAACTAACTCATATTATTATTATTATCTACAGTACAGAGTTGTAGCTTGTATACTTCACTCAATTTTGCAAATTAACACCCATGATCTTACTTTAGTAAATGCTTTTAAATATGATTTATAATGTTCTGGCTTTGCTTAATTAAACAATTTGAGACATAAATCTCATTAATTTGTTTATTATTATTTCAGTTTATCGTTCGAAATAGACTTTGCAAAACAGAACGTTGTGTAACTGGACACGTACTTATATTTAGCAGAACAGATTCGTATTTCGGTTCAACTCTTTTGCATATTATGCATACATACATTGTACTACTTTTGGGATTAGGCATAGTGTTTTTGAAAAGAAATGTATTCCTAATATATTCCACCTGCTCATTATGCAATGTTTTGCAATGACACTTATAATGTTCAGAATACATGCATGAAATGCCATTATAATGTTTCGTTGCTCTGAAGCTTTTCCCAATTTTTTTTCATTGCCAAATTCGAATTTAAAGTTCACATACGCTACGTATTCAAGCTTCAATTTTGAATGTTAATGTGGCTTAGAAGTTTGTCTGTTTGAATTCAGGGTGACGACAGACCCTTGAGAAATTGTAAAACTCATAATCCTGTTTGCTAATCACATGAATCATGAATGTGATTTAATACTTTTAATAGCTTGGATGGCAATCTGTGGTCATAATTCAATTTGTCACCACGTTGTATGCTAAAGATTTAGGGGTTGTACTCGAAGTTATTAAATACATACCTACGCATATAATTATACAAGTATAATTTGCATAGGTAATGATATGACTTGACAAGCCTTGTAACTTTATACACTCGTATGGCAGATTTGTGTAAAAAAAATTAGATCTGGCCTTGAATTTATTGAAAGAAACCGTTAAAGAAGTTTGGAAAAAAATGCTTCACATTTTTGACCACGAAGTTTTTAAAAAATTCTTTCGAATTTGCCAAATTCCACTCTAGGTAAACACAACTTTAGATGTTCAGTCTGCAAAATGAAAGGGCAAGACATTGGTATTTAACCCGAAGTTTCTCGTACAGCTCAATAGCACACATAGTTTGAGCACACATAGTTTCTGTCTCAAAGGCAGTCTCATTGCCATCATTGTATTGCAGCAACCGAACCAGGCGAGCACCAACGCCAACAAGTCAGTATCCGCTGTCACAGACTTGTTAAGATGGGAATGGGAAAGCAGAGCATAAGAGAGGGATTGATGTTAAGTTTCGGCTGGTGTTTACAGAAGTAGGGGCAATCACTTGGGAAACAATAGAAATAGCCATATTATTCTTGTAAACAGCAAGTGCTTTACGTTTTTATGGGATTTGCGAGAGTTGTGTACAAATATAAAAGGCAATATTTATTGTTTCGAAGAAGTTTCGTCGAAATAATAAAAATTAGAGCGTAGCAGTTAGCACATTCCATCTTCTCACCAGAGCCCGTAGGTAGAGTAGAGTAAGAGGGAGAATAATATTGCAACTGGATGGAGCTCTTATAGAAAACATGATCAATCTTTGTTGTAGAGCGTTTTGACGTGACCTGTGTATATGTAGATAGAAATGCAGACTAAAGCGTTTAATGTAAACTAAGTTATAGTAGTCAAGTAACACTAGTAACAGTAACCGGCTTTGCATTGGCATTCAGAGAGAGCAAATACCATGTAAAATGTGAGTTTACACGTCTTCATAGCTTAATACTTTTCTATTGAGCTACCTATTAACTAACAATAGGACCCAAGCATTGAAAATATTAGATTCAGCCTCGCTAATGCATTTATGGATTTTCTGGCAGACACGCAACACATATTCAGCGGAAGTTATACGTAACACTGCAGCACTGATCACTTACGTTCCTACCGGCTCTAAAAATCAAGTCTACCTTCCCTTTTTGATGCATTGAAATCCGTTCTTTTTAAGCTCTTATATTCTGCTCTAAATCACATTAATGAGATCACCTTTCTGTTTAGTCCAATATTACAGCGATTATGGAGGAAAATATTTTTGAACATAATTTGCTCGTAAGTGGTCTTAGAGCTGAAAGGGGAAAGCCTTGCCTCTTTTCTTAAATCCTACTTCAGAAACAAAATTAAATCGAATTGAATTGACAGTTTCATTTTGCAACAATTAAGTAGAAAGCTGTAAATAAGGTTTATAAAAATTATTTTTCAAAAGAGAAAGTAAATGCATAAGAATTTGTGCGTCATGTTACACAGCCGAATGGTAATCCCATATACTTACATACAAATCAGCCTAAAGGTACATTCCCAAAACCCGAATATTCGTAACCTGAGCTTGTGCTTACCCAAATGCTGACATGTCAGCAATACAACGCATACCTTTTCTGGTTTTCAGTATATCTTCTTCCGGCGAAGGAATTAAATTTTCAGGGTTTTGTGTAGCCCATTCAGATTCCAGGTATGTAGCATTCAAGTTTCTGCTACTTACACGAAACCAGATTTTAGCAAAAAGTTGCATGAAGATATTAATAATGTCGGTAGATATTGCTATATTTATATGCAACATATAGTTACAACAATGCATATTAATAATAGTAAAATTGTTATTAATATCTCGTCAAAAATGTAAGGAGAGAAATAAGACAGGGATAAGATTATTTTTCTTACATTTGCTTGCATTATTTCCAATTCCAGTGAATCTGACAAAATTGATATAGCTCTTCATAAAAGTCATAATAATATTATGTCGCAAATCAAGAACACAAATCTCATCTTCGTAAATATTTTTTATGGAGGAATTCAATTGAAGGGTGTCCGCCCACGGATGATTGACTTCTATAAAAAAGAAAAATTAATTAGGATTCGTACGTAGGAAGGCCATTCTCTTGCAACTATGTACATGACTGTACGTCGTGTACGTCTCAACTCAATTATTCCCTTTTGTCTCGTTCTAGAGAGAAATTCTTTGATTTGGTTTCGATATCTTTCCTTTCCCCAAAGAACCTTTACCTTCTCTCAATACCTTCATTTCTATTTCATGCACCGCAAATAAATACCATCGTTGTGTTTAGGTACCGACCTATGCATTAAGTGTGGTTAAAAGGCTAGAAATTCACAGCAGAGATAGTTTACACAGTAGCTCTGCTCTCCTGCTACTGCTTTTACTTTGATCAGTGTAGCAGTCAATAATATATAGCTATACCTATACACTTTATATTTTCAACTTCATATTACTAAAGTAAAGAGCATTTTGAATTGGCAATTTAGGTGGATCATAGTGAAAATATATTTTAAGGGCTAATGCTTGACTTCAATACATTGCCTAATGCAGATAAACAGTGATAATGGCAGAATAATAATGTTCCCACTCTTTGGTTACCCGGATAAAAGAAAACTGTCTCTATGCATTGTTTGTTGCTCTTTGCACTCAATGTTGTGCACACAGATAGAATAATAATGGTATCTAATGCATTCACGTCGACTTATGTAAACGAAACATGTCCTGGCTGTCATGCAATATTTATTTATGTTCGTTTTGTAGTGGTACGAGTACGAGTGGCACCTACTTATGAACTGGTATATTATTATACGCCCGCAGGATTATGTCTTGAATTACGTCTGTCCTACATTGTGTGCATTGTAAATGATATACAAAGAAGATTTATATGCAAATAGTTTTTCACTATTTGTTTATAATTGACCGAATTGAGAAAGGTTATGGTTGTCTGGATTAGTGTCCTGTTTTAAATTAAATTTGGTAGCCTTATTACATTATGACTATTTCCATGAAAATGATATTGGGTCTACTAATAGGAATTTATGGGTAGGAAGGAAGTGTCCAATTTTGACGCATGTTCCCCCTATGTCAAATGTATATAAAATTCATTAGAACAGTAAACCCAGAACTTAGAAAATTTTGTTTGAGTTACGGTTTGGTTGAAGTACATATTATGAATTATCTTGCTTGATTTGACCCTTATGTTGGCTTAGATTAGAAGAAAACTAAAGAAAACACATGCACAAACGTCATATAGGAAATAACAAAAATTATATACACAGGGTATTACATATTAGGAATTGTTTTCAATCATATTATTGTCGTTGAATAAAATCTATTTTTGCGAATTAATGATAAGTTGCATTACCAATATTCAGGTTAAATTTAAAAAAATAATTTTTGGGTTGCGGTTGAAATGGGTTCACTGTTACGTGAGAACCTCGGGTTTGGGATTGCTTTGGGTTGCGAATGAAAATGAAAAAAAGGCTTTAAAATACCTAACCCATTTATTTCTCTAGCCTACATTAAAATGAGTTAAATGATGCATTTATTGTTGTAATAAATTTAGATACTCACATTTTACACAGTCCAATGTCACTACATCGCATACACATATATAATTGTCAGTCTTAGTTAAGTACATAAGTATGTATACTTAAATTAGGAGGGTGCAGAAATGGTTTCTTTGCGTAACCGTCAAATAATTCTTGATCTTGCCACTCTTGACATAAAACCGCTGGAGCTCATTTGTTTATGCATAGAGCCTGGAGGTAGCGAAATAATTATTATGCATTTATATCTAGGTAGGCAGTCGTGCTGTGTTTATGGCTTGACATATAAAAATCGGAAAAAACATTATAAATCTTGTAGTGTGTTGTGTTTGTAAGGAGGTAGACGTAGCTAATCCAGTGAAGCAAAGGGTGAAAGTTGGGCATTAATCACAAGGCCATGCAGAGCATATCTGCAGTGTACAGAAGGGAATTGACGTATCTGCTGTAAAGTGTCAAGCCTGTATAAAATGGTGAAATAAATAGTAATGGAGCTCCATAGTAGAATTTTATCAAAATAATTGTTAATTTTATTTGAATGTCATGTGCTGCAATTATCCATTAAACGGCGGACAGGACAGGAGTACGAGGCGGCGCAGCGAAAGCAATTTGCTGGCTGACTCAGCTGCTGCCGCTAATTTTCACAGTCGCACGTTCGTCGAGCATTTTCGGCACGTCATCGTTGGCCAATGTAATCTTTGACGTTTGTCCATTCTCCTATTATTACGTAGAAACTTTTCTGGGAGTCACACACAAGCGGAGAGAAAACCCCGGGCAAAGTACAATTCAGTGCTACCGTGTTTTTTGTCACGGAATTCACGTTTCACACAGTCCGAAACTGTGTGGGCGTCTTTTCCTCCGACTTATGAGTTACAGAACTTGGGATTTACGAGTGCTCTTTTGCCCTCTATACGCTCTCTTATTTTCCTTGTTCATAACTGCAAAAATGGCACTCCCCTCACTTTCCCATAATCCCCGTCTCTCTTCTCTTTCAAATGAATGCATTTTAAATAGCGCCTTCAATTCTAATAGCCATGCAGATTTATTGCTCAGGATGTAAATTATACTCCCTTTCGTTTTAACTGATAAGTGTCTAAGGACGACGGACGGAACTGTTCAAACATCTACACGTTAGGTACAGTTGGATGCTATTTAAGATGTTTCTTACATTTTTAGCAGAGTTGGAAGACTTGTAATTTCTACTGAACTGAAAGATCTTTTCCCCAAAGCACATAATAATAGCTCTTTAAAGATGTTTAAACCATTTAATTGTAATTCTGGGAAGAGAGATAGCATTGTTGATATTACATTTGACTGCTACAGATCTCCCTGCATATAAACGTAAATAAGTCCTTAGATCGTTTCTGTGTATTTACGTGAGGATTGTAAGTGTCTATTCGTGGCATGGAATAAAATAGCTTAGATTCAATTGAAAGAAAGTTCTAATCAATACACTTTCAAGAAGTCTCAGCCTGAAGAAAGCAGCCGGGTAGTTAACTTAAAAACACTCTTGAAAGAGACACATTTTTCTCACAAAACGGAAATACTGGTTGATTACATATTCATGGAGTGTTGTTGTGAACTCTGATTCTGAGACAGTTACCTCTTCTAACAACAAATGGAGCGTACGGCAGTCCTCAATTGGCCATTACTGCAAGTCAATGGCTAATAAATTATCGCGAAAAGGCACATCAATTTTAGTAACAAGGAGAAGGCTGCGTGGTGGAAGGAAGTTTGAGGACTACTCAGAACAGAACAGCATACAGCGCTATAAAGCCTATACAAGAATGCAGTAAGAAGGAGTATATTTAGAAAACTATCAACAGTCATACATACACAATGGTCATATAGCCACCTCATGGCCAAATCTTAAAACTCTCTGGACACTCCATAAACTTCTCTTTGATGTACTGAAATACGTAGTAACAAGAATTCTATCGTTTTTTGGCTGAAAAACGTATAGTTACTTTCTTGCTGAGCATAAGACGCCGAAAGGCGAGCTTTGTTATGAGCCGCGGCAGAATTGCAAAATAAATATTATGCACCCTTAAATCCATATCCATTACATTGACAATTCAAGACGAAGTTTAGAACCTTGTTTTACTGAGGCAGAAATAGAGACATACGGAATAATTAATGACAGAGTAGGGAATGGCATGAGATTTGTCGCTGTCTATACGACAAAGGATTTCACGGGTTATTTTAAGGGGATAACATTTATACATTGATAGTATATCTTTAGAAATATCTTAGAAAAAACATAGTCACTATTTTCAGATTAAAAAAATATGCTACCCTGTGTAGTGTGAATATACACATGCATATGTACAGGGCCATTCATAAGTTTGTACTTACGTTTGAAGGCTAATAACTCCAGAACTAGACTAGATAGAACAAGGTGCCTGTCAGCATTGCAAAGAGAAGATGCTAACTTAAAGATTCGTGCATAACAAGTAAAAATTTGGTCCATGTTTACGGAGGAAGAACATCATAACGGCAAAAATCCTCTTTTATGCTTATTAACAGTATGCAATCATAGAGGTAATTTAAAATCTATCTCAGAGAATGATTTTCTAAAATTACAAAGAAGGCTACACATTTTGATGTGTCTCCGTGTTCCATCAAATTCGGAATTTAACGCAATTTTTTTCTGTTGGCCCAATCGTCATTTTTGCTAGCAAATCTTGAACATTTGTCGGTTTGTAACACCGGAAATTGGTCCGTTTGAAACTTTGTTGGAGATTTAAAGAGAATAGACAAGTTATTGTCTGAAATTCTTTTAAGGGTCTACAGTGAGTGATTTAAGATTTTCATAAATTTCAGATTATATAATTTCCTTTGTTAATAAACCTAAAACAGGATTTTTGGCGCTATGATGTTTTTCCTCCATAGAAATTAGTCAAATTTTTACTTGTTATGCATGAGTCTTTAAGTCAGACTCTCTTCTCTCCAAAGACAGCTGCCACTTTGTTGTATCTAGTCGGGTTCTGGAGTTATTAGCCTACAAACGTAGGTACAAACTTATAAATATCCCTGTATGTCATATTATAGTCATATCATATTATAATTTATAATATCATAGTTTTATTCAAGTGCCAAAGTTTCAGTGCGCACATAGAAATGATGTTCTGTGTGTTAGTTATAAGTATACCATAAGTCCATTCGCACTGAGAATACATGCTAACACTTATAGTTGCCTTGCTCCCTCATTCATAGCTGAGTTAGTAGTAATTATGTAAATAAGTTAGCATTTGAATGAAACTACCATAAACGTAAAGTACCTAGCTGATAACATATCAATGTACCTACATCTCATTGATATTAAGATATAAGAAATAGGTAGGATAAATTAAAGTAATTAAATTGATCCGATTTACTGTGCAGTGTGCACTGTACCTACACGGTTAGCTGAGCTTTGAGAGGGACGATTTTTGAAGGAAAGAATTAGAATAAATTGATACTGCGTTTAAAAAAATCGACAAATTGGGAATTTTGAGGGAATAGTATTTCGTCGTCATTATTAAATAAATAATGTTTAGTACCTGACGTTTCATGAAAAAGTTAATTAGTATCCCACCCAATAGTTACAAATATTGAACAAATTAAATTCACCAAAAGAATCTTGTATATGGTAAGAAATTCATTATTTTCAGTAATAAAATTACTTATATAATTACAAAAAATATTAAAAACTATTTAAAAAGCAAGTAGTAGGTACAGTGCATGTAACATATAAAATAGTATGCCATGTAATAAAACAAATCATAAACATAAATAGTATACATTACATGCTACTCTGCCACCCCTGCGAAAATGTGTAAGTGTTGTCTTGTATCTAAATTGGCTAATGATTACAATGCAAATGTCGTGAACATATAGTGCATTTCAAATGCTACTCTATACGAGTTATTAAAATATTTTGTAGTTTGTAGCAAGTAAACTTAGTGATTTGTAGCATTGAAAATTGCTAAAATTATGTGCAGAAATGCAAATTTTATTTGTATGCACATACTATTTAAGTACCTACTTAGCAGTGAAGTGGCCCAATAAGTTCTTCATTTTTACTAGCACTTAGAAATTGAACAGCTATAATAGGCTATACATATAGAGGCTAGGTATTTTACAGGGGAAACTGTCACGGCATTACAGTTGCAAAACAGAGCACTAATTTTTATTTGGCATCCGCAAACATGACCATGGCTAACCAGATGGTGTGATAAAATATTTTGTTATGAATATTATATGTATACGAATATTTTGTTATACATAATATTAACTTTGAATTATTATTTTGGTCACTAATAGCAGTAAGTTATTAACTTTGCGGTTAGTCTTCAACACCATTGCTATTATACGGATGTAAAATTCCTTTGTAACGGTATATGCGTTGTTATGATATGGTTTCGGTAAGTCAAATATAATTAGCTATCGAAACACAATTTTGATTTCCATGTGATATCTGACATGCATAGTATATAACTTATGCGTATATTTAATAAGCGGGTATAATAACCCGAATAATATTTGCCAATATAAAGTATTAGCGATTGTCAAAGTGAAATTTGCCTTTCACTGACGATGAGTGAAAATAATATTCACTACTAAAGCAGTATCAAAGCATCAATTTCAAATTAAATAAGAAATAAAATAAACCTTCATTAGTAGTGGTATATTGTGCAGTCGTATTATTTTTTGCGAGTATGAGAAAGAGCAATAAAATATGAGTCTGACAAGACAGATCATCAAAAGCAACATAACATTTTGTATTATTACGTCGTACCAGGTAAAGGAAACAGAGAAAACAAGATTAGGCAACATATTTTTTCGATAAACTGACATATGCGTCTCAATTTCGTTTCATGTGATACAAAGAGGCAAGATTTTGTAGAAGATTTTCCGAGAAGATGGAGATATGCCCGTATCCTATGCCAAAGTAGGTATATTTGGTTAGTAGCTATTGTAACGGGTTGTGTTGTAGTGGTGTAGTCGCTTGAAATGGGGATTTTATTTAGTTGTTTGCAATCTTATCTCCATCTTTTTATATTAGCGATCAAAGTAAAAATACTATGACACAAATAGAATCTATAAATATAATGCAATCAATGTAAGAAAGTGAGAATTTATTTTACCATGGCATGTATGGAATTCTAAAAAGGTAAAATAGGAGCAAACGTTTGTAATTTTAATCCAAGAATCACAGGGAGATGCAGAAATGAAATCATAAAACTTTGTAGCCATAAGAAATAGTTTCTGTTTTTAGGTGTTCAGACGAATTCGGTTTGATTTTACGATGAAGTGGGTAAAACAATGTTGAGGAAAGTGGGACTTTCTTGTAATGAACGGTGAAGTGTGTTTCGACGAGATTATTGCGTGACGGAGCAATATTTTATTCTGAATACGTACTAATCTCGTAATGCCTACATAATGCTCGAGTAAAGTCGAAAGTTGCTCCCACATTTACGTGTACATTGTCAAATTGCATACAAGCTATGCTGATAATAGCCCAACTCAGGTTTCCTTATAGTCAATAGCTGCCTATTTTTATACTTATTCCATGTAGTCAAGCCTTGTGCCGTGTTAACTTTGCTTGACTTTGACTCTGAAGCCAAGGACTACGTGAGAAAATCCCTTATTCCTACATGTACATCATATAAATACATTACACGACACACATGTACTACCTTCCTACTTTAATAATACAACCCCACCACCGATGACAAAGATCACAAGTCAAAAAGTTCTGTAAATCCAAGCGTCCCACCGTCCTCCACTCATCCACATATTACATAGGTACACAAAAAACTGAAAAAGAAAGCATTACTACTAATACACTTAGGAACACACTTACAATTTTTGGGTCCTCCGCACCGGGAGGGTTTGATAAAATATCGAACCGCACCTCCGAAATTTTCTCTTGCATCTGGTGCGGTGAGGAGATATTTTTTAGGAAGCCAGTGTGTGGAGCGGTAGGAAGCAGGTGTATGGCACGGTGGAATTTTTTAGGAAGCAAGTGTGCGGTGCGGTGCGGTACGGCAAAGTAAAGTTGCACGTCTGCTTGGGAACAATAATACCGCATCTCTCTCGATAATAATACACAATAGCCGAGTGACTGAGTGTAGTTCACGTGCCCCTCCACACACTACTCCTTTCACACATGCACACTATATGTATTATTGGCACAGGTTGTCTACAAACATTTATAGCCAATTTATACTTTTTGTGTATACATCACCGTACAGTGACGTACTTTCTCTTCACACCACTACTTCAGTGTTATTTTCTGACTTTTTTGTATTATTCAACACAATAAAGCATGTCATGTCTTACTTTTATGGGAAACTTGCTGGGGAGATATATGTTACTAGGTATCTAATTGTTCATTTATTATTTATTATATTTTGGTTGTTCTTTTCCCTAACTTTGTATCTCCTAGATGAAAAAGGACGGAAAAGATAAATGGAAATTAAGGGATCTCAAGAAGAGAAATAATTGGATTTCTAGAAGAGATTTTTGCATGGATCCTGTGCATATATTTTTTGCATGTTAAGCCGGAGCGACGGGAGCGAGTTATTAAGTATTAAGGCGTACATAGACGGCAAGCCTGGAGATATGGCTGTCTACCTAATTTTTATTTGATCGTTTCATGGAATAGGGAGGAATAGTCATCGTAGGGGCTAGGACGCACGATATACTTTATAGAAATATTAGCGTTATTAATTTTTGGACACAGTCTAACGTGCACGTAAAATTTCATGGACACAAGTCCTAAGTATTAGTTCTTGAAAAATAAAAGGGGCCTCCATTTTTCCTTTAACTTCCGTCCCATGTATCGTTTTGGCGATTTTGTTGTTTTAATCCTAAATCTACACAATCAAACAGTATGACTCAAACTCCATTTTATGCATCGAAAAATGCTACAAAACGTTTCCAAGTATAATTTGTTTTCTCCATATACACTTTCATATTGTTCTATGATACCTACAGCTACATATAATTATAATATCTCTAATTGTAATTCCTATCGATGCGTATTAGAATTAGATTTGAATGCTAAACTCGACTTATATAAATTTTAATTCAACCATATTATAATTTTGATATTTGGATCGAATATTATTTTATTTTTCCATGTCGGTAGTCGGTACTCTTAGTACTCTATACTCCATAGTTAATAGCCTAGTACCAATATAACATTATTTATGATAGCATAAAAATCATACATAAGCAAATAAATGATCTTTTAGGGCTCAATACTCTATGTCTATCCTATACTATTATTTACAATTTACATTACCGGCAATTTGTAACTAAATTGTAGCACTAGTGTTTTCTATAGGCGCTAAGGCACTGCACTGGTTGTAATTGTAAGTTGTAAGCCCATTCTCAAGTTCTTCGCTCTATGTTCATCTGACTGAAAGACTATGATGTGTTTTCATACGAATGTCAACTAATAGTGCTTAGCATGCTATCACAAATCACAATGAGCACAATGTTATTGTTATTACTCTCTATGCAATTTGTTTAAAGTAACCGTGTGATTAATATTTACCGGAAACGTTTTTCAGGGACAGCGCTGTATTTCTCCCAGACTACGCTTACCTTGAACCGAAGTTATTTGACGGCCAACTCTACCATTTATACTGCACAGTCAATTCTTGAACCAGATGACATCGGCGATATCAATTACAGAATAGCACCGAGTCAAACAAAGAAAAGTTGCCCTCGTTTGTCTGTGCATCCTACTTCGGGCTCTATATACGTGACTGCAATCCCAAAAGGTCAGCTTACAATCTTTGACTGAGTGCCTGGAATTTGTATTTGAATTGACTCTGTCAGCCTCTTTTCATCGTTCCTCCCTTTCCATTTAGCTGTTATCGTTTCTTTCAACTTCCATCCTTACAATTGTTAACACATTCAGGATTTCCTTGCTTTTCAATCCGAGATAGCTCATAATTCTTATTTTTTTCAATAAAATCTTACTATTATTCAGCAGAATGAAGATTCATTACTATTACATATACTTTTGTGGGCATTAAGTAAATATTGCAGACTATATTTAATCTGACCACAATTAATTTTATCATTCTGAACGCGATATTTTGTTAATTATTTAATGCAGAGTGTTCTATATAATATAATATAAACCGTAAAACTAAACTAGGTCGTATACGATTTTATAACAAGATTTACAATTTTATTGCCGTCCTCTAAAATTCTGTTCTGCTGCCCATTAGGCTTGTCAAAAGTTCATGCACAATTCCAGTAGGATTGATAGGTTTTATTTTGAAGTAGCATGTTTTAGTTAGAGCATCGATGATTGATTGAGTATAATGTGAAACTGAATCAATGCAAAATGAAAACTGAGTTGATGCAAAAATATAAGTAGCTTGTCTCTTTATGAAGATGAATTAGAAAATTTGATAATTATGGTTGGTCTCGCTTTGTGCTTTAATAGGCAGGTAGCGTATCTCCAATTTCTTGGCTTCTTTCGTTACACCAACGGGGACCAACGGTTCGATTAACTACAGCATTGCCAAATTAATAGATTAATCTACTGTGCATACTTACGGCTTTTTTACAATTCTGCTCTGTTCAGATGAGGAGTAATTTTTCTTACTGTAACTTACAGTTTGTATTATACTGTAAGTTAATAAACCGGTCTTGATTAGTTAGTTCGCTTTATTCAAGTGTCAATTAATCCTATAAATTGATGCAGTTTATATGAATTCTACGCCATTAAAATGTATTGTAATGATTTTTTATGCATTGATAAGGATAAAATGCAAAGTTGGATATTTACAGGGTTTCATAATGCAAATCCAACTTGCAACTACAATGTGACGTCAAATCTGAATGGAACAGCAGGACTTCAAGACGTAACCAACCTAACGTTAAGAGTAATAATGAACACGGTAGAAAAATCTGCACATGAAAATGCAAATGGGGATTGTCAAAATTTTTCTCCGGTGAGTCTTATCGTCTCTGTAGTTAATTTAGTAAAAAGATTAGTTTTTAAACTAGCAAATAATATTTGCGAGAAGATCGTTGGAATTATGACGATGGATGAATTTGCAGGAGGAGATTTGCTTTGACGGGTTATCCGACCTCGAATTACAAATCATAGAAAACAGCGTTCCAACAAAAGTTCTGACTTTGGGAAATACGATAGAGAGCTGCCAAAATAAATTCCCAGTCCAATATTTCTTGGACTCTGTCGGGGATGATATCATGTCAATTCGAGAAGAGAATTTTAACGGGTCTTCACGACAGTCCTTATGGATAAAAACAACACTAGACAGAGAGGCTACGTCATTTTATAATTTTTCACTGACCTGCTTAGCAATTGGAGAATCTGTCGAGGGTAATAGAAACATTACGCTGCCAGGCACACTGAGTGTTATTGATGAAGATGACAATCCACCAGAGTCACAAAAGGGATTTCAGCATGTAACAATTTACATTGATCTTCGTCGTCAGAAAGATGTGGACAAGGACGCTCGCTTGAATTCTGCGGACCCCAACGATCTGCTATTCATAGACCGTGACATTGTTGAAGTTAATAATTTTGAGATCTCGGCATTAAACGACACAAGAGAAATTTTGAATTTCCAAATGATGAAAGTTCCAGGGGGACACTTAAAAACCAAGTCGACCGCCGTTCTGCTTCAAATAAAATTGAAAAAGTCCTTGAAGGACGTCAAAGTCTGGGACGATGAGTACTGTGTGGCTGTGATGATCAACGACACGACCTTGGTCAAGAAAACGGAGAATTCCGAGATGAGATACACAGTTTGTTTGCATTGGGGGCACAGGGCAGTGGAAGAGCCCAAGGCTGACCTGACTGATGAAGAGTTGAAGTCCTTGCTCAGCAACGGGATCTACGAAGCTCGATTCCCAAGAAATGCCTCCATGCACGCCCTAGTCATGTACCCTTTTCCAGATTTGATCCGAGATATCAGCGAAGTAGAAATGCTTCCAAATTTGGACTTCAGAATTGAAAAGCTCCAACTGTTTTCCCACGAACATGAAGATCTGGCCCCAAATGTTTACTTTGGAGCGGAAGAACAAGCGAATAATCCTTTTGCTGTCACAAGTCGAACGGGTATCATCTACGCCACGAATCCCAGTTTCCTAAGAGATGCTTCAATGAAGCACATCTCTCTACGTCTCAGCTGGAACATTCCTACAAACAACAGCTCTCAAACGGAGAACCGCTCCTACGGCGCTAACGTCACCATCGTTTTGGACGGAGATACATTTGACAGTGGCAATAATGGCACAATAGCCTGTGACGAGAGTTGTGCTGAATTTTCCGAATCTCACAAATGCGAATCATCCTGTGGATTTGGATCTCTCAAGAACTGCACCTGGGTCCCCAGACAAACAGCCCCGATTGAACAAAATTCTATTTCTGAAGCAAGTCACAGTACTGTCATCAATCTGGACTATGCCACATGCACGGCAAGTGCAGAAACGTGTCCGGATGGAAAATGTGATGAATTGGAGTCTATTCAGCCCTTTAGATGTCCTCAAGATTGTGCTTCCGAATTAAAAGGATTCGGGCGTCTCAGGCTCCGACGCAATGGGAAAAGCCACGGAATCGAATCGGGACCCGGCGTTTGTTCTTGTCACACTAATGGACACACTTGTTCATGTGGACATCTTCCCACAACGCAAACCAAGCCCGTCACCCCTAACTCTACGAGCGTCTTTCCCTCCGCAGGAAATCACTCTGAGCCATCACCCCGCCATTATTTATCAACTTCTTACACGGAGCAACCCAAGTTAGGCCCCATTCAAACTCCTGACGCCTGTGGAACTATATGCATTGTCTTTTTGTTTACACTGGTCGTCTTTCTTGTGATCATCGTCATCTTCACAGTATACGTCTACAAATCCAGGTAATTCAACTATTTTTATATAAAACTTTTGGATAAATTAATATGTACGTACGCATTACTTTTGATATAATCAATTACAGAAGTAGGTAGGTAGGTACTTTTTCAGAGATAATATATGCTATACCTGCTTTTAACAAATATATCATAATATCTATTTAACAAAATTAACAATAAAGAATATATTTCATAATAATGAACTGAAGAGAAACTATTATTAAAGGCAGGTATACATAGTACGAGAATATTTTGATGTGGTCTTATTAGTACCAACAACAGCCTCAGTGGTTTCTTCATATAATGGAGAAAGTCTGGGATTGCGTGTGTTCATTCACTTCGGGCTTTCATCTATTGTAAGCACATAGGAAGTTAAACCAATTCTCAGAGAATTCTTGAGGAGAATAGGAAATCTAAAAAGTTCTACTGAATCGGGTTACTTGTTTACTGGGAGATAAATAGATAGTTTTTATCGGTGTATTATTTGTATCGCATACAGATATAATATTACACGCTGATTGAATTTAAGGCTAAGCACCCACCAGGTACTATTGGTTACCGTTCCAAAAATAAATTCTACGTTTTCTACAAATGGAACAGTGGCAAAGCCTTCCTAGATATCTTTCATTAGAGACAGGGATTCTTATCATGCGTAGGTAGATCTTTCGCTGTACAAAATCTCATCACATCTTTTTGGAAAGAAATAATAGCTTGCTATGTAATAGTAGGAAAGATGTTCGCCGATAGTATTTATTGCTCATTGTAGCCAGAAGATATTTATAATGCCATGCATCATTACAGTGTTATATGATCTGGACATAATGGATGAATATTTCCCTTGTAAGGTATATCCGTTTCCGAACTACGGGGATAGTGCAGTGGTGGTTCTACGTATTGACGATTCGGGTCAAAAACTTTTAAACTGCCGTCATAGGAAATGATTGCGTTTCTAGACTAGGCTTCTCTCTTCCATCAATAATTTCTCCATAAACGCCTACTGAAATGGCTAACAATATGAATATGCAGATAATATTAGTTACGAATGAATACACCTTATAGTTCTACTTCTACGTAATATCAAATACTTTTATAGGCCAGTATGCTACGTTAAATTTTTCCAGAACAATATCATGTGATATCATTCCCTTTGTATGCTCTGCAAATGTCATGCTGTAATATTTTCCGCGATAGAAGCAATTCTACTGATCAGCCTTTCTTTATTTTTTTCACATAATAGCCTCACAAATACTAAATGCTATAATATGTAATAAGCACTGATAAATAGATACAATGCAGTTTTGTTTCAATTTCTACTTGAAAGTCCATGTTTTATAGTAGAAAGGAATGATAGATGGAAATACCTCTCAAAGGAAACCCTTTGATGATTTCGTAGACGATTGTTTGTGCTTGTGCACTGATCCATTGTAAAATTGCTACGACATAGCCCACATAGGTAGTGCATTGATAACGCTGAAACTGAAAGCCATTTGATAAAAGA
>JABASI010000537.1:0-36797 GCA_019776505.1 Tomocerus nigrus | reverse complement strand
GATCGTAGTTTACGGCATTTACGGCATTTACGGCATGCCGCAAATAAAAATCGGGCGGCATTTGCGGCATTTACGGCAATTTACGGCAGGCGGCATTTACGGCACACTCGACACTCTGATTTGGACAGGGAAGATTAAAAATGCTGATTTCATGGGAGTGAAATTGGAAACATTACAATACCTCTATAGCATTAGCAATAGCATACATGTTTTTGTGGGCATACTAATACTATTTATTCTTTGCATATGTCGCTAACTATAATACGAACGATGAAATGTAATTATGAGACTTGCTATAATATTATGGTCTGCTATTTGCATATTCGGAAGATAGTCCACAGTAATATTTATTTTATATGACTAGCCATTCATGTAATTGGAGCCTACTACTGTATATCTACAATTGGAAAGAAAACAGTCTTAAAATGTGCTGTCATCAGGCATTCATTACAAGTTTAACATCTCAACTTGATAAGAAACGGGAGTTTCATTTTTTAAGCTGCATCGTTTTAGCCAAGCATTAAATTAGATGGTAGTAAGTGGATACATTGAAAAAAGTATAATATGACAAAACACACAACTATAAAAATAAACGGTGTTGACTCTTGAATGTTTTTCCAAGGAAAATGCTCAGTTCCTATTGATTCTTCATTGGAATTGAGATAAAAGACATAAGTATTTACTTAGGCTGTGAATGTATTAGTTGCAATAAAATTAAATGACTTTGGTTTGAACATGGAATTGAAATAAATTGATAGACAGGTTACGTGGTTATGATTGATTTAACAAGACGATTAATTATTAATAAGTGAATTCTCAATATGCTAAGTCACATACACATTATAAAATTGAAACTGGTTCTTTAGATGTGCATGCAGTCGTCCACGGCTTTAATGTGTCTCTAGATCGAAAGATCCTAAATGCTTTCTTACTTCATAGGATAAACTAACTTCAAAGTGGTATGAAATGGATTAAGAATTGAGTGGAGGAATTTTATGAGTCTTGAGCTTCGAAGTCAGGTTTTCCTTTTGTCTGTACAGGATTTTTAAGAATAATAATAAAGTTAAAGGGTGCGATGTGGCTAATGATAACACCTCTACTACTTGTTGCTGCAGCTGGATGGATGGAATTGAACGTCTACTAATTAGAAAGAATGAGGGTGTGGAGTGCTGATGGTTTCTGAGCAGGAGGGTTGACTGATTGTTGTATTCCGTAGTGCGGTAGTAAGTAGTATGGAAATCATAATAATACGAGGGCTAATGGTCACAGATACATTATGCTGATTAGAACTGGAGTGACAATTAAATGGGAGCTGATGTTCTGTCTGTCTTGACTTGTCTGCGCATTTTTAATATAAAGCTTGAAGTTTTATGGTCTGGGCTGTGATATTAAGTGGAGTAAACTGCTAGAAGCTACATAGGTACATGCAGTGAGTAGTGAGTGAGACTGTGAGACTGATCATGGAGTGTGGGATCGGGCACAAAAGATGAGATTCGAATCCAGTAGTGACATAATGCTACGTATATATAAAATGTAGGAAGTGATGTGTGTATGATTTGAGTTAGGAGGAGTGAGTGGGAAATAAGTCTGTCCAGTGATCCCGTCGTCGTCGTTTTCGTCATTTGAATCGTATGATAGTATTCCGTGTGGAGGAGTGTTTTCAGTGTGGAGAGTGCAGTGGTTGAGTCCAGGCAGGGAGTTTCCATTCCAGTAGTGTGAGGCAAGGCAGGAGCCGTGTATCTAAAATAACAAAACAGTCCCCGCGCCGTGTCTAGTCAATTGTTTCTTTGGCCGGTCTTTCTGTTCCAGATCCTTCAGTCAGTCAGTCAGTCAGTAGCGGAGTTTCGTCGTGGAGAGATAGAAGAGAGAAGAGGCTGGGAGAGCTAAATGCCAAGGAGTCCTCTGTAGCAGCAGCAGCAGCAGCAAAGAGCGAGAGAGAGCAAGAGAAGAGGACTGATTTTATTATTGTGACTGAAAAAAGTCAGGAGGAGTAGGAAGGAAGCAACAAGAACGCTGTGCGAGAGTTGAACACACGAAATCCGTAGGAGCGTAGTAGCTTGAGCGTATGCAGACTACTTTTTAAACTCTGCTACTATAAACGAGTCATCATCGCGTAAGGCACGTAACGTTGTTCGTTCCTCGTCCCTGTGATTAGTGAGTAGCGAGTGGAGGAACAAGGAGCGTGGATTGGTTTAGTTGGTTTTCCTTTGATTTCGTTTCGTTGGGTGCTCCGTGTAGTTTGCCACTGTGCGGCTCGAAAGAGAGAGAGAGCGAGAGAGAGAGAGAGACGCGGCTTGGGCACATTGGGCAGTAGGATGGAATAAGGGGGTATAATTGACACTTCCGCAATTTAACTCGGTGGTGGAGTTGCAAGAGACGTTTCAGTGCACAGACCAGAGCCAAAACGAATATAGTGAGATGCAAATTGAGCTGACTGTGGTTGAGTGTTGCTGGATCCTCGAGTGCATGTGTGTCCGTCGACTCTCCATGTGTCGTCACATCGCTCCTTCTTCATCTCCAGTTTAGCCAAAAAGATTTTCGAGCCTCTGCCCTCACATTCCATCGCCGCCCGAACTCCGGTTTCCGCTTTGAGAAATCCTCTGGAAAATCTTGTCCTTCGCCTGGAGACACTTCCATGTGCGTGGCCTGACTCTGTTGTCGGGGACTGCTCGTGCAATATAATTAGTTGCACTAATTAAACAAACTCAACACATGTACCTACTCTTCATACACTCAACTCCCAGTCACATGTAAACACTTCCCAAATATTTGCAACAATTGCAACACTTAATTATCTAAACTATCTACTCTAATTGAAACGTACCTACTTAACCGCAACTGCAACGACACACAACACACACACAGCGTGCGTGGCCTTCGCCAGCATCTTCTCCTTCCACTTCAAAACAACAAATACCTGCCAATCTAATATTTGTGCGTTCTTTTCTCTTTTTACCATCTTCAAAGATTTTATTACCTTTCCTACTATTATAGCTCAGGTTCGTTTCTCACTCCTACGTTCCGTAGTCGGTCTCTCATGTTTACATGTGCAACAGGACTCTACTCATTTACAACGTCGTTCTGCCAATCTCGTAGCACATGATAATTTTTGTGTATAACTCCTTTCTCCGTCTGTAAATATCTAACGAACCACTGAAACTTAAAGGCAGAAATATTCTAACATTTATTTATGAAACAGTTTGCGTCTTTTTAAAACAAAAATTTCAACTACTGCAACCTGTATCAGTGTATCTCTTTGATAACGAAGAATCAAACAGCAACATAGATTGCAGTTTAAGACTTTAGGAGCTGAACACTTGCAGGAATTAAGGACGCGGCAATTTTCCCAAAGTTATCTCAATGTAAACCGTGATCGAAGTGGCCAAATTATTTTCAAAATATAACCGATAATACCACAATAATTTTGTCCCATTTAAAAGTTATGTATTGTGGCGAAATATCTATAAAGCCATGCATATATTTTTTTTATTCAGAAAATTCGTTTTCAAAACACTTTTAAATCGTATATTAATGTATAATTCTTATGTACCATTGTTTGGAGGCCCTCCATTGAAATCGTTTTTTAAAACCAAAATGTACCAGCATTTATCCAATACGTATAGGTTACATTATACTATTTACATTTAGAGACCATCAAATAGTTTTTAAATGAATTACTAATACCGAAAGCTGATAGGAATACAAGTTGAATGCACCAAAATTAAGAAATGAAATAATTTGTTTCAATTTCACTTGTGAAAAAATGAGGAAAAGCAGAAGAGCGGAGGCAGATTACTTTATAGGGGGCATGAAACTAAAATAAATTAATGGTTCAGTTCCGCAGTGATAGTAGTTACATTACATTTAACTGCAGTAGTTACAGTAAAGTTTAAAAATAAATTAATGGTTCTGTAATAAATGATTTCCTTATCAAATTTCCCATGTTTTTTGTTTTAGTTGTACTTGCACTCTGAGATGAGCGAGAAGTTACAGAGTGGAGCAGCTGAATCAAAAGAAAAAGGCTTCAGTATGGAGATGAATCAATTTACAAGCGGGAATGAGTCTGGGCCGACGTCGCCGAAATTGACCAACGCTCTAGCAGCGCAGCTAAATGAAGCAGAACTGGCCAAAAATACTTCCGATGACGATTTACCACCCCGTGGATCATGGTCTTCCAAAATTGACTTCATAATGTCAACCGTCGGTCTCGCAATCGGTCTAGGAAACGTGTGGCGGTTCCCCTACTTGTGTTATAAAAATGGTGGTGGTAAGCAGCTATGTTCTATTCAATTTGTCTCACCGATAATCATGTGAGGAAAAAACCGAGGTTTGACTACTCCACCTTGCAGCGTCCAATGCCAAACCTCAAAAATGAATTTATTTGGTGAATAAGAGAAATGCTTTATACAAGATTTCTGCAAATATTTAAAATCCTACAAAAAAAGCAGACTGTTTACATAGTAAAAACCATTTTCTAATCATGTTCACATTTCCCTAATGTATACTTTTAAAACATTTCTTATAAAGAATAAAAATAGTCATTGCATAAAGGTTATGTATATATTCTTGAGTTGTGCAGTATGAAAAACAATAGAATGCAATTCTTTGTTTCAAATCTGTTGAGTGTGTGTGCACTGAACACCTGGGGCTAAGTGAAAATGGAAAACTCTCTTTGCCTGCTTTATTTGCATTTTTATACAAGTACAAAGTCAACATTATATAAGAGTGAATAGCATTCTACTAGTAGTACATTCTAGTAGAATGTAGCAACTTGTCTCTCAAAAAATCCTTTTAGTAAATTGCAAAGTTTTGTGTTTGTTTATCCTTGATGGATACTTATGAGAAAAACGTCAGATTTTCTAACATTTCTTTGATTTAAGTATTTTGAGCATGTCTTTATGCAAACAAAAACATGTTCCATTTCAAAACTTTTTACTAGGTAGGTAACTTTGTTTATTACTTTACTTTTTAGGTGCTTTTCTGGTCCCATACGCTCTGACCGTTATCCTTGGTGGTATACCAATGTTCTTCATGGAACTAGCTGTAGGTCAATTCTTAACTATTGGTGGTCTCGGAGTTTGGAAAATTACCCCCATATTCAAAGGTAGGTAGCTACATCCTTGAAAAGACTCAAATCATGTGGTTACCATTTGTAAAACAAATGTCTAAATGAAATTATGTGAATATTGTTTACAGGTGTAGGATATGCTGCAGCTGTAATGTCTTGTTGGATGAATGTCTACTACATTGTAGTACTGGCATGGGCGATCTTCTACTTTATTATGTCTTTCAAAGCAGGTTAGATACCCCAAGAAATAAATAATGTGAAAAGAATGCTATCTTTCCTTGGATAATTAGTAGAAATGTAAAGTATTTTTAAAAGGACTAATTAGGGGAGTTGTTTGGTAATGTTATCTAATGATTGTTGCCCCAAGTTCATTCCTCTATTTTGAAAGCAAGTCAAAAATCTATTTTGAACAAAGTTTGAGCAGAGAGATAGAGAAAGACAGTGTGAAGATGAAGTTAGCAAACTAAGCATGGAGAAGTCGGTATGCGCCTAGAAAAGACAAAATAAAAATAGGGAGGAATTGCAGAGTCAGTATGAGAATTTAGCAAGGTTAGAGTGTAGAGCAGGGATTTAACATTGGAGGGGCTTAGTGCACATTGAAAAAGTTGAATGAAGTAAACCAGTACTTAATCGTAAGTGAAGTACAAAAAATAGTTGTGTCTGTTAAATGTGAATTTAGAAGAGGGGCGATTGCATCATTATGACAGACATCTCAAGTGGAATCTCCTCTAATCTTTGTACTCTACAAGTGCTAGTTAATTTAATTCAGATTATCGACTCCTCGTCCTATCCTCCTATCCCTCTCTCTCACTCACTCACTGTTTCGACGTAGTACACATATAATACACGTAGCTATACTATTTTATGTAGACTACATAGAAGCTACTTAATATGTACGGCAAAAAAAGAATGAGAAAGTATTCAGATTTATTGGAGATCCCCTGCCCGATTTCTATGCATTTCTTTAGTGCCCATGTCGTGCACTGATGGCACTAACAATTTAAGACCCACAGGAAGAATAAGACATTTTCATTCCAACTCTCGTTGTCACATTCCAATCCGTTTAATATAGATCTTAAGAGAGACTGTGTGCAAATCGGGATGGATGGATCTATTCCGACAGACAGACACTGAAAGGAAAGAATTTAGAAATTAGTTCCCTACCCGTGCCGTGCCCACCATCCTAATCTTGTTCTTGGCACTCTCAAATCTCAACACGAACGAACAAGTCAGAAGCTGTTGAGCAATGCTCAGCCACTTTCTCCGTTCCCTACGATGTCTTTCACACCGCCCTCTCTAACAACTCTGAATATTGAATCACATCGGCACTCTGTTGGAAAAAACCGGATTGTATCACCCTTGACTCTATTAAATATACAAATAGCTGTACACATTTGAGAAATCAATATTCCTGGAGCTTAGTGTCTGTCTTTATGTAGTAGAATTGATGAAATACCTGTAGTGGGGCGACCACGGCTAGAAATACGCCTCACGTTCTCCTCTTAAAACTTTTAATTCCATGAGATAAGAAAAATGAAGAGAGGAATGGGAGCTGGAGCTATGTAGACAGATATTCATCCAAGGGAGATAAGTAGCTCTACTTGGCTAGCATTACATTATTATAAAAAAGTAGACAAATAAAGGGCGAGATTGTTGGAGGAGAAAATCGAAGAGAGGGAACAAAGGGAGGACGATAGAGGAGTCTCAATCTCAACTTGCACTGAACATGCAGGCATAATAAATTCTATGCTAAGAGGATTGAGTCGCTAGTGGCCTATGATTACATGCCATGAGCATCCACTGAATGCTTTATTATTGAATTACACGGTTCAATTCTCTATTTGTGATCCACCATTCTTCTTCGCCTAGTTCTCTTCCTCCCGAACAGTCCTGTAGTGTAGCCTAGGTAAGTTTTTAGTCCGCATCTACAATTCCCACACAAAGGACATATGTTTAGCTTAAATTAATAGGCAAAGGATTTCATCTTTTAATGGAGATGTACCTATTACACAAGTGAATGATATTCAATTGAGCATTTTCATCATTCTTTCACGTTCTCGGCTTGAATGCCGCTACAGATACACATGAGCCCTATATATAGTATAGTACTAGCTAATATTTATATGGGCCTTTTCTATATGTACTCCATGCATCTCAATTCAAATCCTCTTTTCCATTCAATCCAAATGAATAGAGATGGCAATTTATTATTAAACACGTTTCGCCTCTTATGCATCCTCTCAGCTCCTCTATAATTATGTGATGATAATAATATCTGTGTTTTTTGAACATTTTTTTTGTAGAATTGCCCTGGAGTGATTGTAAAAATTATTGGAACACGGATCTTTGTCTGGCACAAACTTACAACCGGGACTCGGTTTGTCGGAGTGAGATTGTCGACGGATTAAATGTAACGTTGTGCAATGTCAATGGTAAAATTAATATTCCGCTGAAGAACTTGTCTGACCCTGTAAAGGAGTTTTGGGAGTAAGTTAATTACACAATGTACACGTCTTAGTTTGATATTTTGAGAGAGATGGGCGAACAGTTTTCCTTCTTTCTTTTATGAACTGCCATTAAGTTGGAACTGCACGGGGCGTTTACTTTCCTCGCTCCATTCTGAAATGCATTTAGGGATTTTGAGAGAGGTTAAATATTTGATTAGAGAGGCTCTTAAAAAATTAGTGATGCCTTTTAAATTTTGATTGGGAGATAGTAATGAGTGGGTTTTAGTGCGAAAGAGTGGAATAGACAATGGGAGGAAGGGAAATTGGAGTTGACTGAGAGATGAATGTTGAATGTAGGCGGAGAGTGCTGGATATTTCGACGGGAGTAGATGATGTGGGAGAGATGCGATGGGAATTGGCTGGAACTCTTTTGCTCGTTTGGATCCTTTGCTACTTTTGCATCTGGAAAGGAGTTCGATGGACTGGAAAGGTCGTCTGGTTTACCGCTCTTTTCCCTTACGTTCTGTTGACCGTGCTGCTCATCCGTGGCATTACCCTTCCCGGAGCATTTGTCGGCATTAAATTCTACCTGATGCCCAACATGTCCAAATTGGGAGATTCTCAAGTCTGGGTCGATGCCGTCACTCAAATCTTTTTCTCTTATGGTCTCGGACTAGGAACTCTCATTGCCCTCGGCTCTTACAATAAATACAATAACAATGTCTACAAGTAAGTACACCAATTGACTTTAAAACATTCCTCAGAATTAATTCCTCTTTTTTTGGAGACACTATTTTTAATCGGATGAATATTTATTGCGCAGGGATGCTCTGATTGTGTGCTGTGTCAATTCGTGTACGAGTTTCTTTGCTGGTTTCGTTATTTTCTCTGTAGTAGGATTCATGGCCCACACGCAAAACAAACCTGTTGATGAAGTAGCCATGTCAGGTAAATCATTAAATCACCTAGACTCAATGCCAGTGGCTACTATTACTTTTCTGTCAATTGAGATTGAGAGATTTCATTTCGGCGACTATAACATTCGGCACTGTGTTTACCGCAGGACCGGGTCTGGCGTTCTTGGCTTACCCCTCGGCCGTTCTTCAGCTGCCATGGCCTTCCTTGTGGTCATGTTTGTTTTTCATTATGCTCTTGTTTATCGGGCTGGATTCCCAGTTCTGTACTTTAGAAGGATTTATCACCGCCATGGTCGACGAATGGCCACATCTTCTGCGTCGCCGGAAAGAAAGTTTCATTGCCGTCGTCTGCATTATGTCCTACTTTATCGGACTTACATGTGTCACTAGAGTAATCCCCATTCCGCTACTATTTTCTTAATTTTCACTCAAGCATTTACGAATTATTCATAAATATTATGGAAAAAGGACGCGACTAATCTCATTGATCTTTAGGGTGGAATGTACGTTTTCCAACTTTTGGATCAGTATGCTGTCAGTGGATTGGTCTTGCTCTGGGTCATCTTCTTTGAATGCATTGCCTTTTCTTGGGCTTTTGGTGCCAACCGGTTTTATGAGGCAATTCGGGACATGATTGGATATTATCCCATCCCATGGTGGAAATTCTGCTGGGTCATCTCAACTCCTTCCATATGTTTCGTGAGTATTTATTGCACCTTATTTTTTAATTATATTTTATTTAACTACCCAATTAATACTAAACAAATACTTTTTCTTTAATTTTGTAGGGAGTGTTTTTCTTCAAATTGATTCAGTGGTCCGAAATCACCTACCTCGACTACCATTATCCTTGGTTGGCTCATTTGTTCGGTTGGTTCACAGCATTGACATCCATGCTCTGTATTCCTGGCTATGCCATTTGGTTGTGGCGTACCACTCCTGGCGATTTCCAAACGGTAATTATAAAAATAACCATTAACATCCAATTCTAAGTCTTAACCTTGCAATAACTCCTACTAATTGTTGATTTCGAATTAATTTTCAGAAATTCAAACTTCTGGTTAGACCGGAAATTAATCTGGAAGAAATTCGGGGGCCAAACTCAGCCTTAACTTCGGACATCACTGTTCTTTAGTTCAAATCATGAAACATGATTAATCGTCCTTCATTACTGTGTATGTAGTGTAATTATAGGAAAGATGTGTGCCCTTAGTGTAGGTACGTAAAATAGTAGCAGCTTGTTTGTTTTGATTGTTGCACTTGAATGTAGAGATTAGTTTAAATTATTATCTCGTATCAGAAGTCTCCGTTTAAAAAAAATCAAATATTAGATAGACAAGAGAGAAAATTCTAATGTAAGACATTTCCGTTCAACTGAACTCACTTTAGATTGATAGTCTGCTAGGATATTGATTAGAAGCCCACACATTTTAGCAAGGCATATGATTTCCTACGTATTACAACAATGTACATATATTCATAAGAAAAACTGTGAGATCTTTGAGTCCCTGTTGAATGTGGTTTATGAAAAAGGAATTGAAAAAAGGAGAAAAATGGAATGTACTTTGATTGGGTAGTTGGCGTCCCAGAAAGCATTTGTCAGGAGCATTTAACTGTCAGTTGTGTGATTAGGTTGGATGAGACTGTCAGTCGGTCGTAATTTAACAAAGTTTAATATTAGTTGACGCTGTTACTTTATGACTACATTCCCTTCTTTTCATGTAACAAATAAGTAAACATAATACTTGTAATTGTAGCACACTTGGACAAGTATTAAATGCCAACTTGTGTTTGCTAATACATTTAATTACACGAGCAGTCTAAGTACATACACATGATATTCATTGCTACTCGTTGGCATTATGTATACACATTATAAGATATATTAAGACATTACGTAATACATAAACCTAGGTACTATGTAGAGTATAGGCTAGCTAACTATCAACTTGTCGGTGACTGCAATAATTCTAGTGAGAAACCAATAACCGTAGTGCTGACTGCATTAGACTCGAAGGCAAATGCTTTATTTAGCACATCTACTAATATTATATTATCCCATATAATATACTATAAGGCTATTATGATGTTGTGGTGAAGTAGCATCATTCTCAATAATCTTTATACATAGTCAACTAAATAGGTAGAGGCATAATATTAATATATTAAATAAATGCTATTCATAAGATATAATGATTATTAATGTAATCTAAGCTCAGATATTAATGGTTTTTACTATTCATTTAGTGAAACCAAGATAAAAATTGAAGCGCACCATATCTCAAGTCTTTGGAGAGCTCACGGGGTGAGCTTGAATCGATGAACCTTTAGGAAAGTCATTTCTGCTGTGCCCGTCTCTTCCGTATTCCTTCTATTCCTCTCTCTGCTCATTTCTATCATTATGTCGTCTAATGTAATAAGTACTCTAATATTATTATGATCCTGTAGCTTAGACTATGTAGTAGTGACTACTAGACTAGACTACCTACGTAGTTACTATTTAGACTGTTAGTCATTACTGTAACCTTAAGATCAACTATTTAGGATTTATGTCAATTGTACAAAGTCAAGTGTTTCATTTCTAGCTCGAGTGTAATTCTCATTTGTTCATTGGCTTACTCACTCAATACTAAATAATATGTCCATTCTCTGATGATTACCTATTTACTCTGACTGAATGTGTCTGCACATTTCTCCTCTCACTCTACAACGACTGTCTTCCAAATTCACTTTTCATTTACATTTCTATGAGATTGCGCTGCCAAATTTTAATGACGTCTCGGCAATCTAATTCTTAAATATTTAATTTCAAATTAAATCAGATTCAAATCAGAAAATATCATTCTCTCACTAACATTTTTATTAAAAAAGAATATAGAAAAATATTAAATTATTTTGCTAATTAAAAGATAATTATGATTTTCTGGTAGCTACATTGTTTCTATGTTATAATGAAAATTGATCTACACTCTAAATCAGAGCTGAGCTTTGTGTGTTTAAAACGAGCACTATACTATAGCTATAATATACGCTTCTACAAAATGTTACTCTGTAGTTACTTAAGGGTGTTTTAATAATTAAGGCAGACGGATGATGCTTAGTAGAGAAGAAGGAATATAAATATTGTATAGTAAAAGATGTGTAGAGTAGTGTACGATGAGTGTACTAGTAGTGTAAGGCTAAGACACAACCGTAAAATATTTTGCACCAGCTAGCCTTTTGATACTTTAGGAATCTTCGAGTTTCGTCTCCCATGAACTCCCGTTGCTCAGACTGCTCCGTGCAACTTCGAGCACCTGAACGTGCAATTCAAATTGGTTCAACTCGTCTACTCTCTTTGTACTGACACAAAAACAACACAGAAGAACATAAAATAGTAATAGCTACCTACATACATATCTGAAGCCATGCCATCACCAAACGAGCACAACTCAGCCCCGGAATAGCAGCAACTCTAAAGTCTCCATTCATTTGAGAGATGAGGATATTTTGTTGCTCTCACGGGTCTCCTCTGATTTGTGTAAGACAATAATGAGGAACAATAGAGATTTCAGTGTGGACACAAAAAAGTGAGTTACTTAAAAACAATCAAATGTAATCCAAATATATGACATGTTTGTGTGCTTACAATAAATAAGAGCTAGAGTGAGAGTACAATGTCCAATCCAATGTCTATAGATTTGTTGTAAGACAGACGCTTGTAATTTTAATCAGATGCTTATTCGACAGGATATATTATAATACTATGTATTGACTAATGTGTAAAATGCTAAAGAATGCTCTCATTTGCACTCGTTTTAAGTTTTAGCTCGTATTTTAATAGAGTCGGGGTGGCTACTTCACCTCTCGTACGAACACTAATAAGATTAGATAAGGATACAAAGCGTATTTAAGCACTCGATGCTTACGACCGCGCGCTACCGCAGGATATTACAACTAACATATTATACTTTATTAACATTTTATGTAATCAATGTGACACATGGGCGAATTAATAACCAAATTCTCTAGGCTTGCGACAATAAGTAGTCTCAAAATAGAAAGCTAAGCTTTCTTATCAGCTTTGTTAGCATAGGCCTAGAAATAGTTGGAAATATTATGGAAATGAACAGTTGAGTGTCTGCTGTAAATAATACTAATGTATCCATTCTGTCCTTAAAGTCTCGGCTTAATTGTTTTAATTGGTTTGTGATGGCACATTCATAAATATATTCTGTATTCATATTTTTTAGCCAGACTTGACTCCAGTTTTGGTTGTGTGATTAGGTAATTGTTATATCTTGTCCAAATACTCAATTTCAACATCCTCTCTTTGTCTCAACAATCGACAATCAATTCACTAATCAATTTTTCTCTATGTCCTACAAAGAGGCAAAGTATTAAGAAAAGATAGAACTTTATATTAATATCGACTAATTGCTGTGTAATGTGTGTCTTTGCCTGCTTTTATTATTTTAAGATGAATCTTGTGCTTGTGAAAATGGGAATGGGGAAATGAGGATGAGTGCATGAGTGGAGGGTGAAATGGAAATTGGGCACTGAAGATGAGTGAATGCTGGGTCAAATCAGAATTTGTCTCATTATCATTAGTTTTTAGGGTAAATTAGCTAAGAGAGTATTAGTATTCATTAAAATATCATAAAATCAATAAAATTACATTATTATTCTATGTAGCATTTTAATTTAATAAAAATGAGTGTTTTGCGTGGCTTTGCATTGTATACCTATTTGTATGACGTGCGTTTATTTCGATATTGTTTCCAACATTTACAACTTTATTATTTGTACAATATTGTTGAATGGATGTTGTTATATATTTAGCATGTTTGGGAGACAAAGATTTTACTAAAAAATTCAACAGTGACATTTAGAATAGTATCCAAAGGAGTTCATGACCTCTTTGTCAATCAGCTAATTTCATAACTACCATTTTCAAATGCTTTATTAAGTGTTATAATTTAATACTGTTTTTCATTGGCTTTTTGTGTTTTAATACATTTAGAGCCTTTGGTTTTAGTTTTGTTCTAGAAGTAGTTCCAAATAATTTAAAGATAGGCCATATGATAATATATTATGTACTAATGATGTATGTACTTCTGTGGAAAATTCTAGAAAATTAAATAAATGCACGTCACTGGTTGTTACTTGTTTTGTTATATAATCTAGAAAACAATGACGCCATACATAATCTCCTTTATTATCTTATTCCCCCTTTCTCCACACATTTTTTTCATTTTCACGGCATATCTAAGTATCCTCTCATAAACTAAATCTACAAAGAAATCTTCATACATCAAGTCAACTGAATATTGTCCTCGAACTTGTTCAAGATGACATCTTTATAATTCGAAATTGAATTCTATTTTGCCAAAAATTCTCTTTACTATTGCTGAATTAATTTTTTCCACAATTGATAAACTAATAAATTCACTCTGGTGATGATTAGTGAATTTGGGCATTAAAATAGCATCTTCATTTTGAAAGATATGCGAAGGAGACAAAGAAGACCATTACATATGGTGCTGTCGAATCTGCTGGTCACGTTAACCTTCACCTTCAGTTATTGCTAACCAATAAACTAATAAGCAATCCACTTATAGGTCACTAATCTTATTATCACACTTATGTATGAATTACGACTTGTTTGTCTAACTGATAAAATGAACAAAGACCGCACAAACACTTGTGTACATTGCGTATGCGTAGGTAGGTACTCTGCGTAGGTACTGGATATAATTTATTCATACTTCACTTTCACCAAGGTGCTTTATTTTATAATCTGTTTACTTTGTCGAAAAAGTTCTTTTTACAAAGGTCCCTCAGTGAAATGACCGTAAACTTTCCCTTATTAACTGGGAAATGAACAGGAGGTCACCAAAAGACTCGAGATAAGTTTTAACTCGTGGAAACAGAATTAGATATTCGTGCTATTGCGAATAACAAAGAATGAGTGATTCAGCATAATATGGCTTAAATTCTTATCGAGTAATACCCAATTTACTGACACCAAATGGCACATAAGTTAATGCAGAATATTATAAGCAATGTAATCATACATATCCTTTTATCTATCTCTACTTTTATTTGTTCTTGAAACTAGGATTTTATTATGTGAGTTGCAAAAGTATTAGGATCAGCATTTACGAATGTTAGTCTTATAAAAAAAACTTTCTGATATTAATTTCTGCCAGTTATTTTGTGTGAAGCTCGCCCTATGCAACTATCTTTATTTCCTTACGTATTTTTGATGTTAAGTTTCCTCTTAGAAGCTTTGAAGAAAGAAAAATTTTGAATTCCAAAGAAAACTTTAGATCTGACATAGTAACAATGGAGCTGCTGCCTCACGTACATTATCCAATTATTGATATTTCCGACCAAATCGACGAAGAGAATACATTCTTGAGAAATCTTAACGAAAGTAATGTTACAGAGCTACAGGTGAAATTGACAAAAATTGCTATAATTGTTTTGCTCTTCATAAGACAATCAGTGCCTACCTACTTATACATATACATTTGCTTTTACCCATTAATATTTTAGTGTCGTCTTCCAAACTTTTACTACTTGGAAAATGCATTCCACGTAATTCCCGAATGGGCCGAAGCACTTTTGACTGCTGGAAATATTTTGGTCATCATATTTGCATTTTGTGGAAATATTGCAGCTTTATTCGTTTTATGGAAATCCAGGTAAAGGCTAAATACACGTTATTTTCTCCTTTGTTTATTCCTAAAGTGGATAGTTATTTACCTTATTGTTTCTCTATTTATTTATATTTGGCCTAAAATCTCATTGTAGCAAAATCATTCTGAACAAAAATATCTTTTTTGATATTTTTTGGTTTAAATCTACCTGAATTTATGTCTTTAATTAAATCTATCTGAACTTTTCGCAATTTTTGTGACACTTTTCATTTTTGATTCAAAGGTCATCAAAGAAATCGACTGTACTGTTTCTTGGTACTCTTGCTGTAAGCGACCTTATTTTGGTTGCTAGCGCTCCTACAATCGACCTCGGAGCTATTATGGACAGATATCATTCTTGGGTGAAGTATTCACTAATTTAATAATGAAACTATCAAGTACACGAAGAAGATTTACGAATAATTAATTTTCACTAATTATATAATGTTTCAGATTTTTGGAAGATTTCTTTGCAAAGCCATTCCTTTTGTGCAAAGCATGGCTGTTGTTATGAATTCATTTTGCCTTTTAGCAATTGCTTTGGAACGGTATTTGTCTGTAGTATGTGCTTTCAGAATCTCCGTCTTAACCGTTGAATGGCAAACGCGGCTTCCCTACATATCACTTCTAATAATGTGGATTATTTCCACTGGTAAGTCCTAATTTTTGGGATTTGGTCACTGATACCTATATTAAATAATTCGGTTTATTATTTGCTTTTAATTAAAGGGATCGAAACAATCTTCCTACTAACATAAATAGGTACTTGAAATAAAAGGAAATATATATCGAAGTATATAGAGCCCCACATTCCTTGAAATTTTAAATTAATGAATGTTTGCTTATGCGCATTTGTGTAGAATTTATTCGATAATTTGATCTATATATACGACTTTCTCTTTCGCCAGTTAGCTTCATATTTATAAGCTTTCCTTACATAAAAGTAATTCCTCTACTCCTTAATAAGACATAATTATGTTGATAAACATTCTGAATATTTCTGAGGAAGTGACAAATTTCGGGGAAGCTTCATAATAGTAATATGGTTTAGTTAGGGGAATGGAAAGTTGTGATGACATTTTCCTTTAATTACCGAGAGAGGGTTATAGCAAATTATTTGTGATTATCTGCTACAAAGCTACTAACTAATTTTAGTTACTAAGCTACTGTAACTATGCTTAATAATGAAACGCTTCTTGTACTTTCGCTTTTTACATGTAAGGTGTGACTCTACCTAATATATGGAGCTACGAACACTACAGCTTTTGGACTTGGATAAATAATACGACTCGCCCTCGTAATGAAACTTGTGAAACTTATTATTTCTGCAATCGAAAGCCGGACTTTGACGAGTACAATGTTATTTATTACATATCACTGGGAGTAATGTTCTGCTCGCTATTAGTTGGATTCCTATTTTGCTACCTGTCCATTCTCCGTTTCGTGAGTACTCATGGACTAGCGGCAAAAAGTGGGGCCAACGAAAATAATTACGGCGCCAATGTGACGCATATCCGACAACGCCGAACCACTTACTTAGTTATCGGACTCATCTTGGTCTTTTCTATTTGTCGCGTCCCACTTTGGACTTTTAATATTGTTGCTAATATAAAGAAAATCCCGCAATCGCCGTTCATCAGATCATTAACCTACTCATTGCACTTATTGTCAAATTTCAACTGCGTAATTCAGCCGTTCATGTATGCTATTTGGAACGACTCCTTAAGAACGGGCAGTAATCAGGCCACAACATCTCATTTGTCGGAAAATAGAGATGAACAGGTTTCATGTTGCTTGATGAGAGGAATTTCTAAACTGTGTAAACATACTTGCTGCTCCAGATGCTGTTGCTGTAAGAAAGTTAATTTGTACGAACCCAATAGCAGAAATGATGAAACTATCCGCAGTTACCCCTCAACTCAAAAATACTTTTTAAGCTCCAAAAATGAATTCCCTGGTCTTAGCTACCTTAGCTCTGAATACACGTAAAAATTAAAGTAAATTGTATTACCACCTTTAATGGTTAATTGAATGCATAGAATTTCGATAATAGTAATTAGTTAAAACAGTGTAATGTAGAAAATTAGTAGTTAGATAAAGAGTACGCCTAATAAAATAATGTTCCCAAACTTAAAATCATAGGTAATTAATTAAGGCCAACTTCCTGTATTTATTTTACTCTCAAATTTGATATTATTGCATGAATTGAAGTTTAAAAGGAAAAAAAATTCAAGGATATTTCTACGTTTTTTGCGTGTAGTTTTGTAAATTATTTAGTTAAATTTCCCACTAAATAATACACAAACTGACTAAATAGTAAAATAAGTCTTTAATTTTAATATGCAAATGTTCATCGTACTCTGGTATCAATTCAGTAAAATTGTCTTTGGGAACCCAATTAAATTGTTTATGTTCGTAGCTATATATCTCTACGTCAAACGTCATTATATTATTATTATTGCCTTTGGCCTCTTTCATCCTAATTTTACGCAACATTGCATTCTAATTTGATTTTACACACCTTTGAATTTAAACCGGGACGGGGCAAATTATAAAATGTCCGTTGAAGATTTTAGTTTTCAAAGGTGTCAAAAAGCAAGTTAAGAGACATTGAATACAACATTGTAAAACGGATATAATACAGAACAGCGTTACGACATGTTCTATTTCCATTTAGACATCAATTCAACGAATTTCAGCATTTATCATCGTCTATAATGATAATGATGGAAAACTTGAAATGACATCTAACGCAGGGTCGATCATGGTCTATGTATATCTAAGGGGGAGGCAATGAAACTGTATGAATTATTAAAACGAAGTGCAAGTGGAAAGGAAGTTAATATATAGTTCACCCTTTGAGAGGAGTGAGTCGAATTTGTGGACCTGCGAAAAATTCAACGTAGAAGATATTTCTGTGAATCTGAGAGTGAGCTGTCTTTATTATTATCATCTGAGATTTGATACGGCCACGCACTTTGAGTAGAGCAGTTAGCCCTTCTAAGCAAAAGCTGACATAGAAATTCGCATATTATGTAGAATTACATGAAGAATGACAACCAGGTTTGCAGTGGACGAAATAAGGTGGTCGGATAAAAGGGGACAAAAGTGGTTTTAACCACCTAAATTTTATCCAGGTGGATAGTGATTCCAAAATACAAAAGCACCTAACATGAAATTGTGATAGATTAAGTAAATCCGGAAACAATGGGACCATCTAATAACAATTTATTGTTTTCAAATGTAAACCGACTTCAGTTGCACATAGTTATGATTAGGATGATGGTAGACTGTATTGAGTATTGAGTCGTACCTATAGGTATATTTCATCCATCTTAATTTTATACGGTTTTATGGATGGATGTAAGGTTTTATGGATGGGTGAAATTTAAAAAAAAACTATTTCATCCGGACAATGTACAACACTGATGACAACAGATTGTCGGGACATTAAAAATTAATTTGCTTATTAAGTACCGGAACGGTGCTTTATGCGAATGAACGATCTGTTTGTCTGTCTGTTACTTACTCTGTCGTCCGATATATGGATCTCAGGAACGGAATAAGCTAGATCGTTCAATCTTTTTTTAAAAGACTACTAGGGTCTCTAGGAATGTCAAGCTTATGTTTTCTTTTTTGAAATTGTTCATTAAGTGACCAAAATTTTGATTTTTTGATTGCGATGTATGAATGGAAGGGAATAGGCTATGATGGGAGAGATAGGATAAGATGGGAACATTCTCTCGTATCAGCAGCAACTTTCTAATGGTATAGGCAGGTACTGCTCTGACAGTGAAAGTCGGCGCCTGGAGTTCGCGTTTTACCTGGTGCAATTAATTTTTGCTCACTCCAAACCTTTTTTGTGTACCATTGAGGTTAAAAGGAAGTAAGTGATCGAAAGTTAGGTCACTGTCAAGGTTATTCGGGTCATTCCGGTACTTTATTATATTTCCTTTGTTTACAATTGTTTATTATAATTACTTACTAAGAATGCAGTTGAACTCCACCCATTACATTGTGTATTACGCCTGGGAAGTCTGAGTCGTCATCACTGCTGATAGCATTTTCAACGTCCATCACACTAACATCTGTGTCGTCCATTGGTTGATAACTTTGGCCTAATTGGTATAATCCATCTTTTGCTTTCCGGTTATTAGGGTCCAACCTTCATCATTATCATAGACAAAGATAAGCATATTATGATCATTATTTCATAATTCTCACATAAGACATGCAATGCCCATTATAGAAGTAGGAGCGATGATTAGGTTCGTGTAAGTCACGTGGTTTTTATCGCACTCAGCCTAAACCCATCTTGCCCAACCTCTTCTCGTCTCAACTAAATCCATTGGCTAACAGCTGGCTTACAGCAGCCAATGAATATAGTGGAGACGACGGACTTGGACCCAAATCGTAAGCCTGCATTGTGGGTATTAAGGACTTTTAGGCACTTTCTTAGTATATGCATCATTATTAAATGCATCAGTATGGGATTTCAGTTTAATAAATAGTTTAAAAATGCACATTAATAATTTTGCACTCAGATCAACAAAATGACTAAATATAATTACCTTCAAAACGAATAAATAAATTAAATTATTAATGTATTTTCATTGTATTTACAAATAAATACTTTAATAATATTACAGGTATTCAGTTTCGATGATTACTATAATCACAATAGGGTCATATTCAGATCATTTCAAATAATCAAGTTACTGACGCAGGCGCAATAATTTTGCCGCTTATATTCAGCCAAAAATAAATGTCTCTAGAGTAGACTGTTTTACAAAATAATCAGAATAGTGAAAAAAACAGCGAACAGAGAAAATCCATTTTAAAATTTTTGGGTTATAATCGTCGATGTCAATAATCCTAGAAATGAATAGGTACCTCTATTGCGTAGGTAGGTATTTAATAATTTTGTAATAACAAAAAACTTGAATTATTTAGAGTTTGTCGTGGGGACTTACTTGAGTGAAATATTAAAATGATCTGCTGCCTTATCCTCCTTTCCTAATTTAATGAGCAAATCTGCAAGTCTGTTGTGAACATCAGGATGTGGCTGCCTGTCAACTAATTTTGAGAGAAGATTTACTGCTTCTTCAAGTTGTCCTTCCTAGAAAGTGTCATCAAAAGTATTAATAATTATTCGAATAAAATTTAACTGAAATCTACTTTTAATAATTTATTAATACCTCAATGATCAGTAAATTAACATTTGGCAATAATAAGATTAGGAATACAGAATTATCAAAATAAATGTTTTAAATAAAAAGTTATGCCTTTAATGTCAGTACTAGCAAAAATGATGCTTTTTTGAAAAAGTTATTGCATCCCAACAATATATAGCAATTCCATGAAGTACAAAATAAAAAAAAAGCAGAATTAAATATTTTTTAGTCTTACGTCTTCCATAATGTCTACTGAAAGGAGTACGGCGGGTAAAAATCTATTGTCCAAATTAAGAGCTTTATCTAAATACGCTTTGGCCTTCCTCATAGTCGTAGGTTTCTTGGTCAGTGGCACAGCGCACATCTACGTTAAAATAGAGAAAAATATTTTAGATATTTGTTAATTGTCATCATTGCATCGACTGTTAAACGCTGCTACCGTGTAAGCTCTGGAAGACACTTCGGACTTTAGAAAGGCCGTGGATATTGTCATTGCGTCTCGAAAGCGATTCATCTCCATGTAACAATCAAAAATTCCTTTCTGGGGTTCGAACCGCTTTGGACATAGTGTAGACGCTTCACGATAACATGGAAGAGCGTCTTGACTTTCACCTGGCTCCATGCGCATATAGATATTGCCTTTGCAAATTAATGCTTCGGCATTTTTAGCGCCTTGAATATTGTTAGCCTAAAAATTACATAAATTATTTAAATTTTTCAAGCTAAATTGAATTTGCTTAGGTTAAAAAGATTTGTCTAAAACTATCTCAAAATTAAATTCAAGTTTCTTAAAATAATTGAATTATGCTCTGAAAATGATTTAATGAAGATTTCCTTAGAAATAGCGAATGATACTTTAGGAAATTATTTAAAATTTCCGTAATAAAATGAAAATGGCATACCTTGTCAGCAAATTGAAGAGCTTCTGTATTTCTAGCTGTTAGTTGACAGTAATATGCCATAGCCAGGTATGGCTCTGATTTTGATTGTGTATGATTATATTCCATGAGTTTTAACGCCAATTTTTCTAATTCGGAAGTTTTATTTTCCACCCAGAGTAAAAATGCGAGAAAATCCATGCCTTCGAAATTGGTGCAATCGTTTGCGTGCGCCTAATCCATTTTTGAAAATTAAAATATCATGGCATTTTTTTATATTTTTATTAATTCTATTAAAATGTTCAAAAATCAATTGGAAATAATTATTTTTACTATTACCACAAGTAAAGGGGTTATCGCAGAAGCGTAATTGCCACTCATTCCGTTCGTTTTCCCAATGGCCACCAATAGCCGGTGATTGTTGAGGAGTGCCGTTTTCTCTTGCAAGTCACTGTACACATTTAAAGCTTCAGGATACTTTCCAGAATGATAGGCCTCAGATCCTTTCAACCAAGAATTAAACCTAGGAACAAATTTAAAAAATCATGAGTGTCAAAAATCTTCAAAGTGTTTTTATATTTTGACAGACGACATTCGACATTTAGCAATCATTTAATTTATTTTTGGTTATAATTATTCGCTACTTAATTTATTTAAATAACTATAATATTTATCTACCTATTATTTAATAACTATAACTATAATAATTTATTCAATTACAATTATCATAATTTATCTAACTATAACATAATTATAATTTAATTTAAGTACAATTATTTTACCAGTCAATGCAAACCACTTCTTGATTTCTTGGCTGAATGACACTTTGAATTTCGGATTCTTTTAGCCCGAGGGACATTAATGACTCAACAACGTCCATGGCCATCGGACATCTCTACAAAACATAATGATTTAACTATTTTCAGACAAAGTTTATTATTTTTATTTGAATGTTATAATATTGGTATTATTGTTATTTGAATTCAGGTAGTAATTTTTACTTTAAGGACTTCTTTGAAGGAAGTAATAGCTGTCCGTTCCAATCCCGTCTGTTGATAAAGTCTCCCCAGAGCCATGTTGACTTTAATGCTTCGCATTTTGGCAGGAATGCTCTGAAGAGTTTTCAAAGCTTCTGTTGGTTTCTTGCATTGCATTTGACAAAGGGAAACTTTGTATTTGGCATCTACAGAAGAAAAAAAAACTAAAAATTCATGCATTGAAAAAATAATTGTTATAAGGAAAGGTGGTAGATTGAAGATAGGACTTTGTGCGAAAAAAAAATTAAAATTTTCCGATAAGAATAACACGATGCAGCTTCGCGCGTGGCCACCTCATGCAATAGAATAGAACAAAGAAATAGCGAGGGCATCAGGAGTTAATGGTCACAATGTTCTTCATCTAAATATGCCATTGAAATAATTTTTTCTATGCATTATGTGGTGACTCTCCAAAACAAAACTGCATTTTTTGTGATACAAAATTTTATTTTTTAAAATTTTGGTTCCTAATGCCCTCGAAAAATATGAATGGATTTCAAATATGTAGACTTCATTATTGCAATTTAAGTCGTTAAATTAAATAGTCCCGAATGTAATATTAATTGGCAAAAATAGTTGCAGAGTATAAAAAAATAGAAAACTCAAATTAGAAAAGTGGAAACAAATTGACTCACCGTTATGGAAGTCCGAGTTTAACTGAGTTTTAAAATGTGTGGAGGATTTAGAGAAAGAGTTGTACATCTGAATTGATGATTTATAAAAGGTCTCAGAGAGCATATATTCTTGGAGGTGGAATGCCGAATCCCCGCAAAACATGGCAGTTTGGGTACGTTCCACTTCAGTAAGAATGTTATCTTGCAATTTTCCACACAATGTCGTAACGAAACTTCCCTATTAGAAATTCAGAGATATAAAAATTTGTAGCATTTAGCATAAAGATCATATTTTTTATTCATGTCATTACCAAACTTGAGTAAAGTTGTTCGCGAAATAGATTTGAGAGTTGGTGAAAATAGTAGGACTCTTTTCTTGTGTTCTCTTCCATTAGATTTCCAAAACTGTCTGACTCTTGAGACTCAGGACTTGGAGTTGTTAAATCTATAGGTGCCGGCGGCGGTGCCGGTGCCACTGAATCCACTATCACTGGCATATTTGGTGTTTCAAACGAATTCATTATTAATATCAACCTTCGAATCGAATAGGATTGGTAGCCAATTCTGAAACAACGTCAATCAGCTTTTATTTTAATTTCGTTTATTACGTATCGAAAAGGTCCTTTATGCGAATGATATATCTGTCTGTAACGCAAAAAAAAACAGGTAGTTATTAGAAACTAGTTAAAGGAAAGGTATTCAGTAGATCCAGTATGGATCCTTGAAGTTACTTTTACCCAAGCTTTTACCTCAACACGGTTATCATTTGCATGTCAAATGAACACCATTATAATTTTTATTTCAAAATTTCGTTTTCTTAAAGAAATGTATCACAGGTTTCGAGATAACTGGACCTACAATTGCAAGATTGGCATTGCTGGAGAGCTGGATTCCTTCCTAACAACGAATAGTTTGAACAATTTTCATTTTCATCTTCAATTTCGAGATGTTAATGTTTGTTCGGATTACAATTGACTCAAAATAGGGGATGAAAATGAAAAATGCAAAGAGGAGGAATCCAGCTTTCCAGCAATTGGCAATCTTTAATTGCAGGTCCAGTAATCTCGGAGCCTTTGCTTACACCTGTGCTAAAAAAGAATAAGACTATTATTATAAGGACTTCAGTCGGTAGTCGAAGTTTATGATTGCCTCGGATATCGGAAAGGGGAACCGCTCTGATGTCTGACCGCTGCCGCTGTGCTACTCTTCGTACTGCACTGATGTGATATCTGACTCTGCTCTGCCTGTGTGTGGGCTGCTAATTTATTTACTTAATTTAAGAATTTTTAACGAAGGACTTGCAACGACGATTACCGATGACCGATGATTTTTCCCGGCCTGAAAAGCAGAGTTTCGCAATTACCAATTACGTAAAGCAGATATTAAAAAAACAAAAGAAAATTTGAGATAGCAATTTTTCGTCCCAGTGAAAAATTATAGTAGGCTCTACAGCTCCATCTCCCTCGTGACGCCTGACCTGACTGCTGTGAATCTGGTATAATACTATGAAATCGTTCCGCAACTTTTGCTTTTGCGTTCTGTTTTTGTAGTCATTCCTTGCGCGATCAGATGAAAACCTGGCGACTGTAACTGGAGCTGGGAAAAAATTTGGGAACTGAAATTAGCACAAAGTAAAAGTGTTTATATAATTTGAGCCGTAGTAGAAAAGAGATGTCGTCGGACAAAATGGATATGAAATTCCGTTGTAGCAGCGTTGAAAATGTTCCTGAGGGGAATGAGTTTTTGTAAGGTCAATTATCGAATAACAAGACGATCGTATTGGTCAGCTCATCTGCTAACAGCTTGAATACAGAGAATAATCCACAGCGTTCGTTTGGAGGACATTCTGGGGAATAATGTGAACTTCTTCATTTTTTGGGTGAAATTTGGAAAGTACAATTTGCAACTGGCGCAACTTGGAACAATGACCAAGGGCCTGTACCGAAAAATCAATCAACCTACGAAGAGACTGTTAGAGCAACTGAAAAATCCTTCTGAAAATAATTCCGTGGAAGAATATCAAGGATATCAGGATCTGGATTTTGAAAGAGAAATGGAGGGCTACGATTTAAACAGATTTTTTGACAGTCTGGACGATGATTTGTGGCAAGGGAGTGAAGGGTCGTCGATTGAAGGGAAAATGACGCTGGAAACAGCGGTGTCTCCACTCGTCGAAGCTTTCCTTCACATTCAAATCGGAGATATCAACTGGGGCAAGCGAAATATCCTGTGGGTTAAGGAGTACATGATCCTAGTCAAGAAAAAATACCCGCTTTTGTGCCCAGACTACGCTTTGGGCATCAAATATCTTTGTACTCTTTTGAAACTTCAAATCTTTGCCAAAGAAGGGTATCTGGTCACGGATTCTATTATTCAAAAATCACAGTCTACCCGCTATGAAGATTTAGCAGACAAAGGGAAGGCCATTGTTTGGCTTGCCAGGTGGCTATTCTTAGAAGTCGTTGAAACCGAAAACCGGAATATTATTCTGTCCACTGAGAATTTGAAAATGGTTTGTGCTCTACATATTTACCTCCAACCTCTCTGTCTATTCATTTTAAATTATTTAAATCATCGGTTGTTCTTAGTAAACCGGGAAAATAATTAACATTTATTTTTCAATTGGAAAATTTAATTATTTTTTTCAGATTTGTAATCTAGACACAAGGAATTGGGTTTGGCCACATATACTTGCCACGCGAATGCGATTAAAACGAAGCATAACAATTGGTAGGACAAAAAACTTGGATATAAATAATTTAATTGAGTTTCCTTTTTTTAACTAACTTTTTTTTCATCTGTTGCAGAATTAATTCCGTTCGTGGATCAGCTTTTGGAAGAGGAAATTTTATTCGGAAGGGGCTGGACGGTTAATGAATCAATGCGACCCTATGCATACGGAATCTTTGCTGACCTTGTGCATCATGTTCGAGAAAATCTCACATTGCGTATATTAAATCGCGCAGTCATCTTTTTTTCCTGTCGTATTCAAGATGAAAGTTTGCCACTGAGGTAAAAATTTACATTTAATTAAATCACAACTATCGCGAGTTTTTAAATTTTGAAACCTACTTTATTTTATTAAATGATACGGAGGATTTTCCGTTTTCGTTACCTACGAAAAAATCACTGAAAAAATTTGTTGTCGGTAACGGAAAACTATGACGCAAAATCGTTACGTTACGGTGACGGAAAAAAGTCACGTGGTGTGCGTGCGCATACGACTTAACCTATACCGTAATTTTTCTGTACACGTTCTTCGCAATCTCCCTAATATCTATACATAAATACCCAACACTCTTATTCTAAATTATTAATATGTTTAATTATTAACTAATTTAATTACTCTTTCTGTCTCTCCCGCAGTATCCATACAATGTGCTGCAAATTGCTTTCCAACTTGGTAGAAAGCATTCAACAGAAGTCTGTATCTGAAGGTGTGAACGGATGCGAAATATTTATGTATATGTTGGATGTCCTCGTGTACAAACTGAAAGTTATCGCTAAAATCCACATTCCTCGCTTATTAAAATCGTAATTCAAAGAATTTCTTACACTTTTACACCATTTATTACATTTCATTATGATCATATCAAAAATAAATACGTTCAGTTCATTAGTTCAGCGACTACGACTACAAGTACAATCAAATGAGCAAAAATAATTTTTTTATTGATTTTTCAGGGAAAAAGAGTCCGCAACGACTTCGGTTCCAAGTCAGCCTGAAGATGGTGTGAAAGCAGGAGCTACAGACGAACTTCTCACTAAACAATTAACAAACGAAGAGAAACCAAAAGAAGAGAGTCGGCGATTTTGTTCTTTGCTTCCAGTGCACAATTGTGCCGTTACGGATTGCCGAAACTTGGTCAAAACCATCGTAGCTACTATCAAAGACATTTCTTGGGGCATCGCATCTTTCAAAGTTTGTCTCCTTTAATTAGCACTCAATTATTAAATATTCAATTCTCCGTTTTATAAAAATTATAAATTAAATTGTAATTAATAATTAAATTGAAATAATCAAATTAAATTAATAATTAAATTGAAATAACAAATAAATAAAATTAATAATGAAATTTAACTAATAATGTAATTAAATTAATAGTTACATTAATATAATTAAATTAATAGTTACATTAAAATAATAACCAAATTAAATTAATAATTAAATTAAAATAATAATTAGATTATATATTAATTAAATTAAAATAATAATTAGATTATAATAATATATTAATTAAATTAAAATAATAATCAAATTAAATTACACACCTTGAGACGAATATATATTAAATTGAGTGTTTATATCTGTAGGTTTCAAGGTCAGGCCAAGAAACAAATAAAATATTCTTGTCCTACCCGCAATTGAGCGTAAAAGAAGCAGAATTGTACGGAAAATTAATTAAGTGGGGATTAAAGGCTCTTGACATTTTTAAGATCAAAGTTCCGACTATGAGTATTAATGGACAAGTAATTGCTCAAGGAAAGATATTAACCCAGGATAGTGACAATTCAAAAGAAGACAAGAAAGCCTTTGAACACTTTGCTGCAGCAGTAAGCATTTTAATACAACTAAGTTAAGTAAATATATAATTTTGCAGAGCGTCGTTATTTCAAGTCGAAATATTTTAATCCCCCATTTAATTGGAATTGGAATTTGGTATTCAAATTGAATTGCTAAATAATTTATGAATTTTCTTTTGTAGTTTATGGGATTGAACAATTACTCATTTCGGGAGTTGTGGGGGGCCAATGTTGATTTGTTGGTGGAAGGGATTGGTGAAAATGAGTGTCTGAAAACTGTAATCACCCACTTGCTGAGCAATCCGATGACATCCATCAGTTTATGCACTATCCTCATTGGCTATCTTTTGAAGAAAATGCCGGAAATGGGGGATGGAAAAGTCAAAAATGGGTTGTACCTTCAAATATTCAAAATTGTCTTCGGTTCAGTTCGACTTTTTAAAGAAAATGAACCGATGTTATGTCCCCATCTGAAAGACATTGTTAATCGGTTAGTGTCTGTCTCTGTCTATCATTAATTATTTTATTAACGATTCTCATTTTACAATTCAAATATTTTCTATGCTTCTTAAAAATTATTTTACACGTCTTCTATAATTTAAGATCAATGGAATATGCAATGACAGCAAAGGATCCGTACAATTACTTTCTCCTGCTCCGGGCTTTATTTAATTCCATCGGAGGGGGAGACCATGAAATGCTCTACCAGGAGTTCCTTCTCTTGCTACCAAATCTTTTTCAGGGTTTGTCCTTTTTGTATCCACAATTTTTATTTACTCGTTTGAAATATTTTACGTCCTTCCATTCCAGTTTCTGTGTTTCAATGTATTTTCCCCACCCTTGATAATATATTCACCGTAAATAATTGAAATTTAATTTTGAAAATTACTTGTGTAATAAAATTATCGTTGACATTGAGTTTTCATATCAATAAATTGTAGTAAAATTCATTTTTTAAATCAATTTTTGAAATTAAACTGTCAAAAATATATAAAAAACCTATTTCAATATATTCCAATAGATATTAGATATTTTGTTTAATTTTGTGTAGGTCTTTTTTTTTTGCACGGTGGAATTCACAAGCGACATTTGTCGGAAGTGATAATCGAGTTATTTTTGGATGTGCCAATTCGTATGACGAGAGTTTTCCCATATTTGCCTCTGTTGGTGCATCCTCTTATTTGCTCACTGAAAGGGCCACCGACGCTGGTGACGAAAGGACTACGAAGCCTGGAGAGATGTGTGGATATATTTTTACCGGAATTTTTCCATGCGAACTTGGAACCTGTACGAGGGGAGTTAGTTGAGGCTCTGACTCGAATTCGGAAAAGTGAAAATGCGTCATTAGTGGCTTCTGTTGAAAGAATCGTGAAGAAAATGGGTGAATTGGGTCGAAAAATGATTTTAGAACATAAAAAATTTCCAGTTGCGGAAGACGCTTCAATAATGGTGCCGCGTCTGACACTTTATTTCAATGGGCAATCAGCGCCAATTAATTTCCACATCGATAAAGTTACAGAAGTTGCCCTAAAAACCCTGCGCTCAACCAATCCGAACATGAATCTGTTTTACAAGAAAGAAGCGTGGCAATTTCTCAAGGGATTCCTTCTCAAGTCATTAATGGTGGAGCAGGATCAATTTATCCGAAATAAAATCATCCTGGACGAAGAAATGAGAAAGTGTGAAATAGAAAGCAGTCCGATTCAAACGTTTACTGATGGAAATAATGAAAAATGTCGATCTAGCCTAATTAAAGGCATCGCCGCCGTTTTCGTCGCACTTTCCATAAAGGAACTGGCTAGAGACGCTTACATCTTTCTTGTCCCTTTTATTCGACACTTGGCACTCGTCATCCTAGCTGAGCAATGTGGCCCAATTATTGGAAGGGCCCATAACAAAATGGATCCTTACGTACTTTTTGATGCGATGGCACAAGTTCTTACGTACGAGGAGCGGGATTTGAAACGATACGTCTTTGTAGCCCTTTCCATTCTCATGAACTCTGTCATTAACGTCGTGGGAACTAAAAATAGGGTCAGTTTTTTTTGCTTTAATTTTTATAATCTACTTTTGCATGTAAAAATTATAAGATTAACAGGTTTTTTTTATTAGATATTAAGGTTCGTGTGACTTGGTTCAGCTGCGTGTGTTTTCCCACTCCACCAGATAGCAAATAGCTGGATGTGTAATGGATGAAAATGTGTCAAGTCGATTGACATGGACAGATAAACTATCCACGAGGCTCACAACCCTCCAACATTTTCTAAATTTTCATCTCTTGATGTGCAAAAGATATTTTTGCTCTCAGAAACATCTGACAACGTTTCAGATGAAAATTTTGAAAATGTTCGATAGTTTTTCTAACGATGTCAATCAACTTGACACATTTTAAGATCCAGTAATTTGCTATCTGATGGTGGAATTGGAAAGCACATGCAGCTTGACCAACCTTAAATAATAAGTATTCCGATTTATTTACCAAATTAAATTATGAACTGTTATAATTTAACTTTTGAGTGTATGTCCTGTATGTAAACAGGGTGGAATTGTAATGAAAAAAGATTAGTATGTTGTTGTGAAGATGTTTAAGATGACTGATGATATTTTTTAGGCTTGTTCCCTGCCAATGATTGGATATTTGACATCCAAGATGTTGGATTTGTGCTATGAACGCGCAAGTTATACGAAAGTGAACGGATGTGAGATGGTGAAATTTTTGCTGGAGAAGATGTCAATGGGTTGGGCTCTGTGTAACCATTTAGGAATCGTTCGAGCAATGCAATTCGTGTTGGCTGATGTGAGTGGGGTCATCTGTGTCGGAGCTTTGGATCTCGCTCGTTGGAATTTGAATTGTCTAATCCAAACATGCGCCACAGCAGCATCCTCTGGAGGAGCAATGGAGATTTTGAAGGGGAAGAGCGTTGAAGGGATGACAAAGGAATTTGTGAATCTCCTGTCATCCCCGATTGGAAATGTGCGAAAGGAATCGATAAAAGGACTGGAATTACTTGGCGGCTATTTATGTAAAAGCGTTTCGTCTTTGTTGGAGCCGCACGAAAATGCTCTTAAGGAGTGGATACCCCCGAAAAAGATATTGACTCTTCCAATCCCGAACCAATTGGGTCTCCTGGAGGCGATTGCATTTTGTTTGGGTAACCGTTCTCAATTGTCCCTCCCGGATTTAAATTCTGAGGACTTTAGAATTTTTATTTATGACATAATCTCAGTATGCAATCCTAAAATTTCGGATAATGGAGATGTAGCAATTTGTCCAGAAGTGAAAATGGAAATGTTGCGTGTTATTGCTCTAATTTCCAATTTTAACTACGAAGATAATGTAACAGATAATGTTAGCCGTTTAAGCAAAGAAAGAATTTTTAATTTATTTTTGGACATAATTGGTGTGGAGAATTCGGATTTGGCAACTTGTGCCTTTGAGTGTGTTCAGAAATTCATGGAAGGTCATTCTGTGGGGCTGGAAATGGCCAGAGCTGCAATGACGCGACTTCAGATCGAAAATAATCGAAGACCAGTAAATTCCATTCCGATGATGAGGCAAATCATTTTCATGTGCCAATTATTTCCTGGATTGTGCAACCAAAAAATGGCGGATAAGTTGTTTGGGATTCTAAAGAGATTTTTAGAGGGCTCTGTGTCTACCTACAGAAAAATGCCCGCGAGGCATGGAGTTTATGATTTGAATTCAGCAGTTCAGACTTTGTCGTTTTTTTCCCGCCTTCCAGTGAGCAGCAGGAAAACTGTAGAGCGCGTCATAATTGTCTGTCTGGATGCGGAAAAGGAGCTTTTACTTGGAAACAATAGCCCCTTACGTCTTCCGTTGATGAAATATCTTCTAAAACAGAGCTATGAATACCTCGAGTTAGTTTTTTCCCTTCCCTACATTAAGAATGAGGAATGGAACCGGTTTTTCTTCTTTTTCTTGCAACAGGAAAGTGCGGGAGATTTGAGACAGAGTGTTGCTGGAAAACCCGAGAGAATTATCAAACATCTCGCAATTCAAAATTGTTTGGCGCCAATGTCAACAGAGTCAAATCCTGAGCCGAATATCATCCAATATCTGACAATTAAGACACTTAGCACTCTGAACAAATTCGGGCAGGACTGGTTTCTTATCGGACCGGACGGTACAGAAATTGTCACGGCCCTTAAAAATCTGTGGGAAATCGTCGTCTATCAAGCACACAACTGTCTATCATTGTCTCTTCAGAATTCGGATTCCCAAAGTAATAGATTCCAAGTTGGAAGGTGGAAAAAGGTTCGCATGATCGCTCACTTACTCCTTAGTTACTACAAAAGAAATAGGGGAGACATTTTTCTTCTCTTCAAACTTCTTTTGGTTTTTACGGGGAAAGTTGTTCCGCAATTTCAATTCCTCAAGGACTACTTGGAAAACCACGTCACGGCATTCTGTGTGCAATGGAAACGAAAAGCATTCTGTGCATTCGTGAATGTTTTTGAAGAAAATGGATACCCGGATGACTTAAAGGCAAAGATCATCCAGTTCATCCTCATTCCTTGCATAAAGTACAGTTTTGAAAATGGACAAGGTGAGGAACTGATTGTTGGTTACAATCCATCGAGTACCCTGGTCGGATGCTTCCTTGCCAAGATTATCGACCCATGCAATCAAAATGGAATCTCTGACGTCGTCCGAATTCCTCTCTATCAATTAACGGGACTTTTTGTGGAACATGCGTCAGCGTATCTCCGGGACGTTCCTGGATCACAAATGAAACTGAGACGATTAGTAAAATTTGCCTGTCCTTTGTCAATGAAGTTCACACCGACATGCGTCGACTCCATCTCGAAATATTACGGACATTTACTCTTGTGCCATATCATTGCCAAATTTCCAATTTCCAGAAGAATCGTCTGCCTGGTTTTACAGAGTTTATTGAAAGCATCCGGGTTGGAGGCTAAGACAGTCGTCAGACAAGCTCTGGACATTCTCCTTCCAGTATTGTCCGAAAAAATTCTGCAAGGACAAGAAATCCTCTTTCAGTTTACGAAACAAAGTCTTTCGGAAGAAGGACATAATTTGAGCGTTTTACAATTGATCGTTCGTCACTGGAAAGTTTATTATCCAGTCAGACACTCATTAATCTTTGAAATGGTGAGAGGGATGCAACGTTTAGGAATGAATCCAATCAGCACTTTCGATCATCGGAAACTCGCTGTGGAAATGGCACAGATTGTTATCAAATGGGAACTGGAACGGAAACGGATTGTCCGCGAAGAAGAAATGGCAGAGCAACAGCCGGTGGCGCCAAAGACGAATTTGGGCCAAGAAGAAACTTCAGAACAACCGCCAGAAAAGAAAATTAAGCTAGCGGAAAATGTGGCGGGAAAGACGACATGTCTAGGGAAAACGTTCACGGACGCAGTTGTGAATTTCTTGATGCGATTTGCGTGTCGGCTAAACGATGCGAATCAAGTGGCGGGATGTTCTGGCGATATCCTGCCCAATAGATGCGTGAGTCTTGTAAATCTAGTCCTGAAATCACATGTGTGGGCGGAAACGGATTTAGATCTGTCCTGGTTGGATGCTTTGTTTGAAACAGTTGACAAAGCAGAATTTAACGTGTCTAATATTTGCACTGCTCTGGAACTGCTGACGACGATCATTGTACGATTCCCGAAGAAATACGTGCAGGAACACATGAAAATGCTCCAGCGCGGCATTTCAATTTGTATGAAAAGTCATATCCAGCGCGTTGTCTTAAACGTGCATTTATTTCTGAAGGAATTGACGGCTTTGTTTCCAATCGAGGCTCCGACGGGACCGAATGGCGACAGCAGCGCCCAAAAATACAAAGAACTCGAGGTTCTTTACACAAATGTGAGAAAGGTCATCAATTTTGGTTTGAATATTTATGACAGACGCGGGGATCTACGATCATTGTACAGAGGATTGATGATCCTAAAATCTGTGTGTTGCAACAACGAGGATTATATTAACGGATTCATCCCGCAACTCATCAACGTTTTTCACCGATTAACAAAAGCACATTTGGAATGTACACCGAATGCGGCCTGCGTCCCCGAGCTCCTACTTAGCGTTTTGCATCTGGTCAAAAAACGAATTGATATCATGGACGTTGAGTTACGAAAACAATTAATTGACAGATCCCTAGTAGAATTGCTAGTTAAATCCACGGATATGAAGGTCATAATGGAAATCATTACATTTCTTGATGAATGGATCCGAAACAACAACTATGATCCCCTGATTTTGCAAGATAAATCAATTCTGCTCGGGAAACTTATGCAAATTGTGGAAAAAAGATTTCCTGGCGACAACCCACTCACTGCGAAATTCTTTGACATCGTCTATTTTGTTTATACAGATGAAATCCGAGGATATGAAAGACTGGCGGAGAAATTGAGACCGGCCTTCCTCTCAGCCCTTCGTTCCACAAATCCTCAAATTCGAGAAAAATTTTCCACATTATTCCACGAATCATTGAGTGAAAAACTTCACCATAGAGTCATGTACATTCTGAACTATCCGAATTGGAGGACCGTCGTTGTGGGACAACAGTCACATTATTGGATCAAACAATGGATGGAATTACTTCTTTTCACTATTAAAGATGAACATGTTGAATTGAGTCCAAGAAAAATCATTATTCCTGGAGTAGCCAACAATGTGAACACCACGGACCCTGCCCATAAGAAAAATTTCCTCGATTCCATCAATCCGGATATCAACAATGCTGAAATTTTTGACCATGAAATTGAACTTGTTCAGAAAATTGAAGCAGATGTTGAAAATTTTCTCAAGAACGATAAGAAGAATGAAGAAATGATATTGATCGCGAAAATGGAAGACGCTTTTCTCAACAATGGCTGGAACGATCCTTCTCATCCCATCGTCAACACCAAGGCCATTCTGGCCAAAGAAACAGAATTTCGAAACATGATCTCGCAAGTTGAAATAAAGACACTCGTCCATGCAATTTCTCAACTTGTTCATCTGGATAATTATCTTGCCGAACATCTTTGGGTCATGTTCTTCCCGCGCATCTGGAAAATATTCAGCTCCAATCAACACACTGCTATCGCAAGTGAAGTCGTGCAATTTATTCAGAAATGGAAATTAAACCAAAATAACCTTTGCCGCTCTTTTAGTCTATTTTTGATGACTTTATCGTCCAAATGTGATCCTACTGTCACAATTCCTCCGTTGTAAGTTCATAGTTGTTCTATTTTATTTTATTTATTCAATAATTTTTATTACATTGTTCGGAAATTAATATAAAATGTACATGTACATAATTACCATTTATACAGTTATTGAATCTGCATTGTTTCAATTTTCAGGGAAGATGTGATTGCTGAGTTGCAGTCGGCGGGCACACGAACAGTTAATCCTTTGACTGGGAGCAATACTAGTACCCCAACGAGACGAACACTTAATCCGTTGACTATGAGTAACGTTAGTACCCCAACGCGACTAACACTTAATCCGTTGATTGGCAGCAACAGTAACAGTAGCACTCCATCGCGACTAACACTTAATTCGTTGATTGGCAGCAACAGTAACAGTAGTACCCCATCGCGACTAACACTTAATTCGTTGATGGGGAGCAACACTAGTACCCCATCGCGAAACTAATACTACATATAGCAAAACAAAACTGCTATTTTACAATAAAATTTAATTAATTATTTTTATTTAGTCCCTACAAGATTATGCCATAAACGTTTAAGTATTGAAATTAAATATTATGTTTAACTTTTTTATTATGTCTATATATTTATCAATAATAATAATCCCATGAGTACAAATATTATTCTTACGATGACCCAACATATAGAATACAACATAATAGAAGAAATTCTCCAATAATTGAATGTTATCTAATAAGCCAATTTTGTCTTTTCTACTCTCGATGTCAATTTTGTCAACTTTCTTTACTGATGATGATGTTCTAGCCCTTCCTTCTTTACAGAACTACTGTTTTTATTTCTTTATTTAAGTATAAATCATAGATTACAAATATTAATGTATTTATATCTTCATTTTATATTTTATATTATACAAACATGTTTAAACTATTTAGGGACATGAATTAATTTTTGAAATAAAAAGTAAGTACGAATTCTGAGGGGTTCTGATTACGGCTGATATTATACGTGACAAACCTGGCATAATAATTTTTAGTACCTAAACCTAAGCATAATAATTTTTAGTACCTAAACCTAAGCATAATAATTTTATTACGAGCCGGGGCTGAAGTAAGGCTCATGGGTAAATATTTAAAACTGCCGCTTCATTATATGCAGGGCAGTCCACGACCGCGTTCGAGGGAACCTAACCTAACCTAATTGAAAATAATGCATAGATAGATATGCATTTACCCTCAGCCTTACCTCAACCCGAGCCGGTTATGACATTGCATTGCAATAAACATGACCCTTATTAATCTCCACTTCCCACCATAATTTTTTGAATTTTTCGAAACAATAATGTGAGTTGATTTGATTCTAGCATGCCCAAAAGGGGTAGTCTCCTAGACCTACCCTGAGCCGAGATCCTACGCATGCGCATGACTCGATAATGTGTTAACAGAAAATGGAGAATTGGAGAACCTTAAGAAACCCGTCTATATTTACTAGGCACGTAGGTAAGGTTTTGCACGAAATACAAAACGCGGAGCATCCCACCCAGCAAAGCATCAGTAGGAGATTGACGATTGACCTTATGACCTTTACTTAACAATAGTTAACAATAATTCTTGGGAGTGTGGACACAAGTGACACAACTGAGTCCACAATGTTTCAAACTGGGACGTTGGAGATTCCCTTAGGGGACACAGATACAGAGGTAAATTGTTGGTTGGAGGGAAGACAACAGGGTACTGACGGTCAACGGTTGACGGTCGTGACAAGATTTTGAGATCGAAAAACTCAATTAAAATCATTAAAAAAAGATTCTGCCCCTGAAAAATTTGCCACTTGAAATGTTGCCACCTTACCCCATTATCTTAACTCCAATCATAATTGATAAAATTTGTTTATGGTATCAGTGGCAGCCAGTCACCAGTAGCATGTATTTTATTTTTTATTTGTTGTACTTTTTGTTTATATACCTACATTTTTGTTCATATTTTTGTTCATTTGCATTTTTGTTCATATTTTTATTTATATCCATTTGTGTTTATCATTTTTATCTCTTTTTTCATTTCAGGTGATCGAAATCGATGTTACACAGCTACCTGAACACACAGAGCTGTCAAATATATTAAGATCTGAGCAATCCACCCTCAATGTGTGGTTCAACGTTGCTGTAAGTCATCATACCTAAGTTGTTTTTATGCATTGTCTATTAATTATTATTAAAAACCATGACTAGGAAGGTCTATGATGGCTAAACTGCAGTTATCCGGCCAGCTTTCAATTTGGGGTCCTGGGGTCCCGGAACCCCAATT
>JABASI010000536.1:0-36818 GCA_019776505.1 Tomocerus nigrus | reverse complement strand
CCTACTGTTTTGGCTGAAAATCATGCATACCTACTTGTGAATTCGATTGTTCAATTATCAAATTACGTGCCCATTAAATATAGATATAATAAACACGGGAACCAATGTCATCTCCCTTGAATCCAAATCTATCCAACACAAAAAAAATAAATGTTTGTAAACATTGAATATGGATTTCGTCTACCTCCAATTCAACCGATTTTTTTTAGAATTCGAACGCTGTAAGAAGTAGCGAATGATTTTTTTGAACATTATTTTAGGGCAACGTTTTAGGCAACTTTGTTCTGAATTCGGAAATAGTATTTCAGACCAAAGTTTAAGAAACCATATTAATCAAGTCACTAGTAGTATATTATAATGAAAATGTGATGTCATTAGTAAGTTGGGTATAATAAACGACTAATAAATCTAGAGCATGGTGTTACTGTCGTTTGAATGCCTTTTGTGTGCCAAGTGTAAACCCAGGTTCTATATACGTATGTTAATTACTTATTCATTGTTGCGTGAGTAAAACTTAAGAAGGCTTTTCTCATTACGACAATCGTTTAAATGCTTGTAAACTCTGTTACTGCATATTACTTATATGTGTAATATAAAGGATGTCATGACTGATTTATCCGACTATTGTAAGGTGAGTCGCCAATTTATGCATAAACAATTGAGAAATAAAAATACGAATTAAAGCTATATTTGTACATAAGTACATAAACCACTTTTACGTAAAAATGGGGATTTGAAAGGATACCAGGATTCTGGTACTGATAAAAAGGAGCCGTCACAGTAATCCTAGTAGTAATTTTACTATGAATGAGGTTTTCGGCTATTTTCGCTTCTTTCAATCGATCAACCTTGGTGAGGTTTGTTTAATTATGTTTCATTCTCTCGTTCTTCTACTGCCCGTTATATAGAACGCATAAGTAGAGTAGGTATATACTGTTTTAAACTTACACTTGAACTTACATAGTTTTCAAAGCGTGAAAAGAATTTGTCTATAATTTAGTTTTCAACTATTGATTGGAGAGAGAAAAAGTTCTGCTCAAAGTAGGTACACTTAATATTTCATGATACTCAAGACTAAGACCACCTTCTCATGGTTTATTCAGCTAATTTTTTATCCATTATTCTACGAATCCTGAATACATACATAGGGATTCTGACTTTTTTACATTCACAGGCTGAGTACTAGCACAGATGATGGTACCAGCGTGTAGCATCCTTGCTACGTGACATAAAAGAAGTTCATGTTATTATCTTCAACTTTGGGACCGAGTAGCAAGGATTTTAAAAACTTCTTATGTTATGTACAGTTTACGTCACACGGTTCGAGTAGTTCGAACTGGTAAACTGATACAAATATTGAAAATATCGTAATTGCTAATTGACGATTTTCAGTTTTTAAAATAGAAAGAAGCACGGCTTTAGGGAGTTAAATAATGTAGAATAAAAAATTATTGGGCTTTGGGGAAACTGTTGTATTGCGGTATCAATCAACTGTTTGTAACGAGAAAAAAACAACAACAATCTCGGAAATTAATTAGCACTATATGAATCAGACTATCTAATATATAGTTAGTTCTTGATATTGCACCTAGGTATCTATCCTGTACCTACTTAATGCTATGCAGGAAAGGCTGTTGATTTTATTATGCCAATTCATAAGAAAGTTGACACCTAACTAAATCAACAATATCATCCGACCTAAAACGATACTTCGATTCGACATAAAAATAAATAGATAAATACCCTTTTTTGATGTATTCCTCGATATCCTCCTCTGGTTCTGGCTCACCTTCAGGCTCGGGATCTTTCGGGGGAGGAGCTGGTCTGTTTAAATATGGTGATCTGTACGCACTTTTCTTTTTTGGTTCTGGGGGTGGTTCAGGTTTTTCTTCTGCTTCAACCTCCACATCCTTTTCAGCCTCTTCTGGAGGGCCAGGAGAAGGATCTTGTGGGAATGGACTGTCTCGGGGAGGTTTAGGACTGCTAGGAGGTCTTGGACTAGATTTTGGAGGTTTAGGACTGCTAGGGGGTCTGGGACTTGATTGTGGGGGTTTAGGACTGCTAGGGGGCCTTGGACTTGATTTTGGGGGTACAGGGCTGGATTGAGGAGGTACAGGGCTTTTTGGTGGTGCAGGGCTAGATTCAGGAGGAACTGGACTTTTCGGGGGCACAGGGCTTGCTTTTGGTGTTTGTGGCGTTGATTTTGGTGGTACTGGAGAAGGTGCTGAAGGGGGCATTTCAGCATTACCATCTCCAGCATCTTCTTCTGGTCGAATATCAAAATTAGTGCTAAGATCATATTTTCCAATATCTTCTTCCTCAACATCACTAGTTCTCCGTACTTTTGTTGCCGAAGCTAGAATACTTTCCATTGTTATAGGATCGTCATTTTCTGGTTCTTCTTTTTCTGCATCTGCATTACCATCTCCGCTAAATTCTCCTGAGGAAATCTTTCGTTTTTGGCTTAAAGACTGGGGGCTAAAACCACGATCCCAACCTATTATATCACCGCTGACTCGAGGAGCATCAGGGATATGTCTAAGATATCTTGTATCGAATTCCGTTTGATGGGATCTGTAGTAGCTAGGTGTTCTTCCTTTTAAGTCAGGAATCGTCTCATCTGCTCCAGATCGCTTTAAAAAGTTGTACATGGTTGCATCTTTCGCTGCGTAGTGCAAAGGCGTCTTTCCCTCATTGTCTGGCTCATTTATTAAAGATCCGGCTTCCAAAACAAAAAACTCAACTGCTATTCTGTGCCCTAGTCCCGCGGCTTTGTGCATTGCTGTCAGTCCGTGGGAGTCTTTCGCAGTAAATACTTCATCTACTTCTGTTTTTCTTTTTAAATCCTGAAAATAAGGAAGGAAACAGATTTTAAGCCCTCTGCTTTCCACTTGCTACATTTCCTACAGGCTATTCTTCCGTTACTTTCTAACAAGAAACAATTTGCATTATATTTATTATGGAAAATGGAAATGTACATATTTATATTTCAAGTAAACAGCCCAAAGAAAATGTTTTCGCCCAACTTCCATTGCTATCTACGAAAATACGGATCATGTTTTACTGGAGAACAAATAGTGAATTATAATTAATTTTACCTTCAGCGAGTCAACATCATTATGTATTGCAGCCTTGTGAATGCTTTTGATTCTGGATAGCAAATGTGGTACATTGTCAAGGAACTTTCGTATCTTTGCATTATTCGTCGTTTCTAAAAGGAGCTTATCTCCATTACCAGCCCAGACTATTCTCTCCAATTTTGAGATGTCACGCTCATGAATCCAAATCCGAATTTGAGCTCTTGTAATGTTTGGTGACATTCCTATAGAAAAGGAAACCAACAAAACAGCTATATTCAGTGGATTATAGTATGTAATAAATACATTAGTAATCATTCTAATCATATTAACAAGGCTTTTACAACCTCCTAGACACTGCTAGCCATATTAAAAACTCCCAAAATTTTTATAGGAGGTGCATATACTAGGAGAATTTTATGCAAGGAGTTTATTTATCCTGTAAGATTGAGTTCCATTATATTTTTCAACATTCAGGAAATGACATAGAGTGGTTTCTGTATTTCATTCTACAATGTCACTTCATTTCCACTATTTCCCTGGTACTACTGGTACATCAAAGAGAAAGCGAAAGAAAAGCAAGTGAAAACAAACGGAAATATCATATCATTATTGGTGCATTGTGCAGAAAATACGTTCGAAAGGGAAATAAACTAAGAATAATAGACATTCCTCAACTCTAGTTTGTTATTCGCAGCTCGTTGTAGAAAATGTAATTGTCCCAACACACGCCCTGCACTTTCTACATTACACATTGGACTTTCCAAACAAAGCAAAGTGGCAATCAGCTATTCTAAACAATTGCAAATCTTTAAACCCAGACCTTATACATATAGTCATGTTATATTTTGAGGTCCATAGGTACTTATGCAGAAATAACAGTGTAATAATCCCTTGTATTGCTAATTTTACATTTATTCATGTGCATGTAAGAGTAGATTGTAAAAAGTGTGAAAGTACAAGGTCTGCAGTATTGCATTTAACTTGATGTGTCTGGACACTTTTGACATATGAAAATGGAGCTGAGCTTAATACATAAATTCCTTCACGGTTAAACGAAGTGCTGTAGTTATTGGCCCAAATGTAGCTATTAATGTGATCATAATCTACAAATGCCTGTACATGCATAGCGTATTGGATGAATGACCTCGGCCCATTAAAAATCCTATCCATAAACAAAAATAAAAAGACATAAACGAAGGTTTCTCCGAACATCATAGACTGCAATTACTTAGCAAGGCAAGATAGAGACTAATTATTAACAGAATTATCCATAAAATAACGACAAACCTGCGACTTTGGGGGAAATCGGCGAAATCTTTCTCCTTTTTCCTCGGGAAAAACTTCGGTTGTTTTGGGTTGCGTTGTTCGGCCCTTCAATATCCAGTTCTTCAGGGTGACTAACATAATAAATAGCCTTCCGACCATGAATATCAACCGCTTCAGTATTCGCTCCGAGATTCACCAGCAGGTCATACATATCTTCACTGTCCTTCGTCAAAGATGCTGTGTAGTGCAGAGGAGTACGGGATTCCTTAGCAAAAATAAAAATAATTTTATACTTAAATTTCTACGTTTTATCAGACTACTATCCTCTATTTGAATAATACATATCGTATTAAATTAAGTGTATATGTATTTACTATCAAAAACTTTCTCTTTTAGGTGAATAAAATTGTATTTTCTCCTATATCATCATCTACAGAAAAACTCTCTCGTTTAGTCTTTAATTTTTAAGCGTTTTCATGAAATAGAACTCTTTGCAAGACTATGAATCTCGCAATTATAGCTAATTATTACCGATTTCTATCATTATCAAGCTTGTAACATGATACGGTTAATGCAATTTGATATAATATTAAAGTGTAGCCTCATCGCTTTGCTGTAAGTGGTAATGCATACGTAGATTTAAACTCTATTGTGTTCTACATACTAATGATTAAAGACCAATTTTATGTAACATTTATTGTTGACATCATTATTTCGACAGGGTTGAGTAATCGAAAACCAGGTAAATAATATGTACTCGCTACTAATAATATATCTATAAGCATGCCTACCTGAGATAGAACACAAATTGGCTTTTAATCTAACGAATGCGAGACAAGGAAGTATATAACTAACGAATGTTTCAGATTCGTTGTGTCTTGTAATTCTACTCGTTTCCCTGAAATCTGAAATAAGCATTTACATGTACATTCCACCAATTATTGTATGGTGAAAGTCGCAGTAGGTCGATACATTGTGTCAGATAATTGTACATTTACATAAGTCTGGGAAACGACATTTTCTCAAATTAATATGTTTTGGAATATAGAAAGGTAGTGATTGCACAAGCCATTCGTCATTATTAGATGTTTTGTCTACCGTGTTTCTGCCTAAGGAGAAAATAACAACTCTTCTTGTACGCCATTACAGTTCATTTAGCGTAGGAGCATGACAAATTGGTTAAGTAATGGATGGAAAAGGGAAACGGGAAGTATCTTTAATGGGTAACCTGACACGAGTTTCAAGGGCGACATTACATTATAGTAAAAGTCATTATTTAGGTACCTGACTCGAGTTGTCAAATAACAGACTCAAAATGACAAAATAACAAAAAGCCTATCCACAACTCTCCAAGGTAAAACATCACATGTTCGATAGACTTTGATGGAGCATAGTGAAAGAAAATATATCCAAGATAATGTGATAACAGCAGTACTTTTCCTTTTCTTTGTAGTAGCCCTCAGGCTGACATATGTGACTTTTCCTTTGTATGGTGAAAGTAAATCACTAGGACTCCAGGTGCATTTGTATTATTGTGTTTGAACTACATTTGTGTCTTAGTAGCCCAGTGCCATCGTTATCTAGTGGATAGATATGCAGTGTATTGGTGGTAATATTATGTCATTATATCGAATAAATAATGCAGAAGGAGAAATATACATACATGTAGCAAATATCTGAAGAATCTGAAGGATGGACAAAACTGAACACTTGTGAATTTTGTATTAATCAGTAAATTATTATGGATAAGGAGCGTCATTTTAGCATGAACATAGAAAGTGTGTGGAAACTCAGTTATTTGGCTTCCATTATTTGCTCAAGGATATGGAATGTGTGAAAAGCAAGGTAGTATAAGCTATCAAATATTTACTTTCACCCATTTTTACATTGAATATCCAAATGGCAACTAAGTATTGTGTGTAAATTTTGCAATAACTCTTGAATCTACTCCTACATATCTAAACAAAATACTCAGTTTTGGGTTTTAATATTATGCAAGAGTACAAAAAGTCTATAAATGAGTTGTGGGGCAATATAAGGCATGCCTAATGCAGGAGGAGTATTAGAATGTTCCGAGTTAGTAAAAGAAATGTTTCGACACAAAAAAGGTATGAAGAGAATAGAACAAAAGTTCAGTCTGCTAAATCCTAAATGTGTAATAAGGGGATAATAGCGTTACGTATCATTACATTGCATTAGCTAAGCATTCTAAAGGCTGGGGAAAGGGAAGTCAAGCTTCAAAGCAACAATATTCAGCTATTAAGCAATCCATTGGCAGAATGAAAAATGTATTTATGCCAAGTGAAAAGGATAAAGGCATTGCATTGCATGATATTCTAGTAATATTATAGGTGTAAGCACATATTAACCAACTTCCCTCCTATCTTTGTTCGTTATTTCACTTCCACTGCCTATATATAGAGTACTACAGGGACTAGGGTGTATTCCCACTAGTGGATAATGGGAGGGATGTGCAATAACACATAGAAAAAGTATCTATTAGTCGTGGTAGTGTCTGTCTGGTACGATTTACACTTATTGTTAGGAAACACACAAATAAAGCGTAGAGTGTAGCTATATAGGTAGAACGCAATACGTTCCTATGCTATAAATTACAAGTCAGTCACATTCAATTCAATTGAATTGATTCAGGTCGCTCTCATATGCAAAATCAATAGCTTAACTAACATCATATTTCTGTTTGTACATACCTAAAAAGTTATAGTCTTTTCTCCATGTATAAGTATATGCATACATGGACAGGAATTGGTGCTGACCGGTTTTGTTTATGTAGCATGGTCAAAAAAGGCAGACAACCCACCAAAGGTTTATACTAGTGTCTTTTAATGTCATGTAATGCAATGGTGGATTTTGGACTGTTGACTGACAAAACAATGTCTGCTACGTATTTGTTCGTCTGAAGGGAGAAAAGTAGTGAAAGCAATGCAATGGGGCTATTGTAGTTTTTTAGTACCTAGTACCTACCTATACGTAATGTACGTGGCTTCTCCTATCTTCAGAACACATCACATTATCATTTGCAAGTATGTCTCCCTATACTGTACTATTGATATTATAGCATTAGATGGATTGAATTGGACTTGTAACCTCGTTCCTATTGTCCTATCCTAAATTATCGAGTATTTACTTATACGTACCTATATCTGATATTGATAAAATGAAAGTTTAACTTAACATAATCAAAGGAAGGGCGAATTACTCAATTTTTCCTTACATTTACTTATGCGTCTTTGTCAAGATAAATTACCGAAAGTTTTATCTTATGCAATGGAACGTGCTTAGCCCAGATTTTACGTAATTACTAAACAATGTGTGTAGGTAACCTTGAAACCATTTTTTGATCAAGAAATCTTGTCCGGGAGCTGCCTACTCATTTTAATTTGATAAATATTTTGCAAACACTTACATTATCCTTAATTTGAATTGTTTCTGGGTATTTCTTTGCAAGCCATTCGACGACAGCCTTATGATTGTAAAGAACGGCCTTGTGTCCAACTCCTCGACCAACGGCATCCCGAGCAGTAGCCAATTTTCTTTTGTCAATTAAAGCCTGTGTCTCTCGAAGGCTTCCTCGTACAACTTTAAAGGAATCAATACATATAATGAGCCAAAAGCTTGCATTCATGTCTCCTTCCTATTTTTGCCTAATTACTGAGTGTGGTCAACAGTAAATGTTGAGAACGTATTATTAAATGAGTCATGCACTCATACGAATGCTTTATTCTGATGTATCTGTCTGCAAATACAATTGATATGGAGTTTTCATTGATGTTTCTAACATGTAAAATTGCCATTATGGAAAATAAAAAGATTGTTAATTGACATTGACACACGTTCAAAATATAAACGAATAAGTAATTTGTTCATCTAGAGAGGGGGCAGATACCTCTAATAGACAGAAATTAGATAAATGCATACTGAGTGACAGTTGTAAAATGTGGAATTAGAACTGAAATATTTGATTTGCATCTTCAATACATTATCTTGTATTGTTAGTTAAAGGAACATTTGGACAAATAGGTATAGTAAAAGTTAAATTACAGTGCAAACACGATTTATGGACCATTACTGTTACCTGCTGACACTATCAATAAAACCTTAAGACATGTATACCTCACTAATGTTTAGGTATTGACGGGAAGCCAAAATTATTTATTGAAACAATAATAATCCTTAAAACTCACGCTGGGAATAAATTTTTAAACGAACCTGCATCGTGTATAAGGTCAACCTTGGCCATGTAGCCGGGGATGGAGCGTAAAAATGCCTTAACTTTTGTGTCACCGGTGGATTCCATCAGTCCTAAGAGTCTTGCTCCTTGACCTTCCAGAACTACATTTTCTAATTTTTCTAAATCGCCATTTTTCACCCATTGGCGAATTGCGGCTCCTTGGCCGGAAACCGCTAATTATCGAAACGAAAATTCCAGATTAGACTATTAGACATGAAATCGGAGAAAGTATACTTTCTCCTAACGAGTTAACTTAAATTTCTTAGCAATTAAATTTTATCAGAAACAAAATTATTACCTTTTGGAGGACTGCTGTGAATATAAACGTTATTCTGTGTGATTGCCATCATAGTGACAATGATATAAAATCACTCTTTTTCCATTATTTAAATTGGCATAAGTAAACCCTGAATAATTTGTATTACTGAGAGGAAAATTCGATTTTCTTTGTTTTCTTGCTGCTCTTTTTGAAAAGAGGAAGTGAGAGCAAATAATATGAAAATGAAGTGAGTGTCCAATGTAAAAAGTAGTTGAAACCGGCTTTATCACTTTCCCCCACCAAACTAGAAATGAAAAGTCCTACATAGTTGAAATAAGAAATTAGATGTTAGAGGAACACCACGGTCACACCAAAACTAACAGGAGCTATTTAGAAGTGACAGAAAGAAAGTTGTCAGCGTAAATCAAATTCTGAATAGAGTGTTAATCCGAAGAGAAAGGAGTTTAGCCTAATAAAAAGAGAAAACAATTGAAGAGGGACATTTTGGTAGTCTGTTTGTATTGCTCTGCATGTAGGTATGTATAGTTTGGTGAACTCGACTCCCACTTAAGTCGAAGGCAGGGAAAATTCCAAGCGTTCTTAAATGAAAAATGCTTGCAAGCGACTGAACTACATCAGTGAGCACAGCGAAGCTTTTTATGTTAGCAAAAGGCAATCAAAGAGAAAGAAAATTCTTCGTTATAATATTATAGTGAGCTAAGTAAGGCTTAAGTCTGGATTTCGTTAGAACCGATAGTAAAGTAATGACCAAAGTCGTTACATTCAACCAGCAAGTCGAGTCAAGTCAAGCCAGGAGTATGTATGTTCGTATGTAGTATCGTGGTCGTCGCACAAAATCGATAGCCTTTTATTCCTACGATTGTGTATAATGTAATACGTTATTGGTTCACTGGTTTCTGGAGTAGCTTTAACAATACGTAGCAGTTGGAGTGCGTTGTCTTATGTACAAAGTTCAGTTGACATATCTCGTTCACGTTTACTTACATACGTCCGTTCTTTCCGTTGTTGGTCCTTTCTGTCGTCCTCGTCACATCAAATTCCCACAAATAATTGATTATGTATTAGCTTACGTGCCTATTGCATACAAGTCCCATAATTTTCTTTTTACCATTAAATCCTAACGACCATTTTTCTAGAATCCACCAAATAGCGAAACGATCCTTGCGTATTCAACGTACGTAAAAAAGGAGGATACGTTTTGAACTTAGAACAGGACGACTGACTACTACATAATATGTGACACAAAAAGACACATTTGTCTATAAACACAGTGCAGTTCCATTCAGGTGACAGAATTTAGACAACTTACCTATGTGCATGTACAGCATTCATGGAAAAAAGAACTCGATTCATCTTAATTCCACATTCTTCAGACACGTAAAACATAAGCTTTCCCCTACACACTGTCTCGTTTCTAATTTATCATTCTGTGTATCTATTTGTAAAAATCTTTTTTCTAAGACAGCATTATTGAATTGTCTGTAGATTTTATTGGCAAACTCATCGACTTTGTTTTCCTACTCATACCATTCATGGACAACGTTTCCTCGGTCCATTTTAATTATTCATTTCTCCTAAGTAGCAGAGAAAGGCACCACCGTTAGTCCATTTTACATGTCCTCCGCCTGAATTCTAAGAAAAAAGCCAGCATTTCTCATCCAACCAAATTATATTCGAAGCATTGACCTATACCTATAATATCTCCAACGGGCATTAGAACAAATGCGTAGACAACGTCCTAATTCTGGTAGGTACTGTAAGAAAAATTGCTTAGGCTAAGTCAAAGTACATACTTTAATAGATTACTGTTTATTAAACTACACTTTCTCCTGCGTGCTTTGAATAGTACATGAGCACTGAGGAAAACTATAATTATTAGTACTATCCTTATAATAGTCTCTTATTTTAGCTTTTCACATTCTATTAGAGACATGAACATTCCTGCAATAATAATGTTTGATCGTAAAACCAGGAAAATGCCATTGATGTAGCTAGGTAGTATGTACCGTGTTCTCTGCCCCTTCAATTACTAATATACCCGACCACTTTATTCGGTCTCGAGCAATCAATTTAGAAGGAAAAGCAGAGCGAAACCCCAAACCAATTTGTATGCAACGAGCACATTACTGAAATGTCTACATGTGTATTTCAATAGTTACAAATTTTTCTTCTGCATATAACGTATCATTTTGTTATGCAACAATTCTGTTTTTGATGCAGGCATCTGTTTCCTCATACTAATCAGTACCTACCGTACACTCCCGATCCAGAGTCATTAGACTATTACCTACTGGTTTTACATTACCAAGATATAAATAAACAAAACCTGTAAACTATGGAACGCTTAGAATTTCTAGTCTTATTTTATGTACTTTCCTTATTCGTTCTTGTCTCTGTGCACTTATTTCAGTAGCAGACACAATGAATTCAGAGGAAGAAAACATGCACAACAATCATTGTGAACTTCTGCTCTTTATGCAAAACATCTATGCAAATGAAAATCGTGTACAAAGGCATTATCAGAAGTCTTTCAAATAGTAATAGCATTTACTGTATGAAAGTGGGGATTCGAAACTCGGATATGTTCGTTATAAATATGAAAATAGGCATTACTTTGTTCTTTGGACAAAATATTTATTCCGTCTGAACCAGCGACCGTAATGAAGAAAAACACTAAAGTGACATGAATGAAAATGAAAGCAATTTTAGACATTGTGCATATCCACCCGTATTCAAGTTGATGTAATTATTATTATTTACTTGTTTGGATAAAGTATTCACGAATTAGGATGGCTATAATTTATGGTGTCTCGGGCAATATCTGAATGAAACAATTAATAATTGTGCATTCCCATTGGCATACTATATTCAATGAGATTGCATTCGAAAACGCACCGACCGATCACAGACAGATATTGTACAATCCATTTAATTAATTAGATTGCTTTTGCATTAGCTTAACCAAAGGCACTATACAATAAGAATGTATGTATTTGTAAACTTGTAAATCATTAATGCACAAGTTTACAAAGGTTTACGAAACGTATAACTTAAAGGTGAATATCCTGACTTGTGTTATTTATTCCCTTTGCTAATCCGTATTGCGAAAAAATTGCATGAATACATATTTACAAATAGGCATTTAAAAATCTGAAAATGCTTGGTCCACAAAAGATGAAAGCTTAATAATATCGACTCATAATTGTTGTAGGTACGTATACTTTTTTAATTACGAGGATATAGTTGAATTGAAACATCTTATAGAAATGGAATACCTAATACTAATGGCGTAAATAATAAAAGACAGGATATGATATTAGTTTTATGAGGGCAAACACTGCTTTAAAAGAGTAAAGATAGGTAACTAGGATGGAAAAATAGAAATTTATTTGCATTTATGAGGAATTGGTTCCTTTTTACGTAGGATATATTTGGAATGGAATGGTTTTATTCAACCGTTCTTAACTTCCATAAATTTTTATCGAAAGTTATGCATAAAGCATTTGTGTTTCTGTCGCGTCGCACCATCCTCGAGGAAAATAGAACCGAAGGTGTTTTTGCATAAAACATGTGTGATAGCCGAAGGAGTTACATAATGCAAACTACCTGGTGTGGCACTAGATATTTAACTGAAGTGAGGTTAGTAAACTTATGGAGGTAATTGTACGAATTGCATATTTCTTTGAAGTATGTAGAGGCGGACATAGATATACAGCATTCATAAATACTAAACGTCAGACTGAACTACGTAACTTAGCTATTGTCCTCGTACTTAGGGTAACAGGGTACGATTTTGCACCTGGGTCTATTCTCTCACCAAACTGCCCTACTTCTTCTCCTTCATATTTCTTTAAGGACCATTTGTATAATAAGATTGCACATACACAACTTCCTTCGTAATACATATCTACTGTACAATGTTCAGTACTTACATCATTCCTATGCACTTAAGTTATACTTGCCAAGTTTAAGGAAAATGTTATTTGCTCTTTTAGTTTCCTGTGTGTCTCTCTCTTGAGTGAAATAGTAATAATAGTTGTCTGAATGGTCTGAGACTCTTTCTAGCCACAGTCCTCTAAAATGGTTAGCCAAATAGTTATAAACGTCTAAGCTTGCTAGCTGCTACGTATTATTTTCAATACATAAGCGTTTGAAAGGATTCCTTACAATTTCGTAAGTCAAAAAGGATATATGGATATTAACAAATCATGATTTGATACCTAAAGACTACTGACAATTAGCGTATGCCTATTGCCTAGTGCCAAATAATTAATTGAATACAAATGGACTTTCTATGTACTCACTACATAATGCATTAAATACCTAATCTTCCTGTATTGTGTACATGAAGTGAATTAAGACAGTTCAATAATTATAGGTGTATGAAATGAAGTAATCTCTCATACCTTAAATTATTTCTATATCTGGATCTGAATTTCCAAGAATTATATTGGAAATAACTATTTACTGAACGTATTAGACAGGGACATCTTACATTTTCTACCTATAAATGATGCTTAAATGCAGACGATTTGAGATAAGATATTAAGTATTTATTACAGCCAGAGTTTTATGTATTAGTTTTAGCAGAATAAGCTTCAATTCAGCTACTTCATGTCCTTTGTCTTCCGCTTTTGCGTACGGATTAATAATTAACAATATGGACTTGGGCAGTCTAAATAAAATAAATCGTTGTGCAAAAAATACCGTTATTCGACCTGCACTGAAGTAGTTTTCGGCAAAACGGCATACCTATTACATATCGTGCGCATTCATAATACACTACATATATAGTAGACATCAGTAGGTATATTGGCATTTTATTTCGATTTAGCTTGCAAAGTAAATCTAGCTGTAAAGTACAGTTACTATGTACTACTAATGTATTACAAAGTACTTTTCTACGTAACCGTGTAGGTTTATGTGTACATTATTTGTGCTTCTCAAGTCAAACATTGATTAATATTTATTATTTAACACTTTTCTCTATCACTAAGACCTATTTTTAGTATAAACGAATGAGTATGTATGATCTTTTAATAATTTTAACCCTAATTTATTTGCAAAAGAGCATGGCGAAGAATGGAAGAGCAATACCAAAATAGATAAAATGAAACTGCATTCACAATCTATGTATATGCATATACGTAGCAATTATGTAGAACATATGCCTTGTGTGATACGTGAAAAACGTTTATATAGCTTTACTTGGCCTAATCGTTTTGCTATCTTAGCATAGAAAAGTAGTAGTCAGAAGTTTATCAATGAATACGAATAAAGGTACACGTTTCATGTGTTGGACAGGTAATGGCTATTTATAGTTTGATGAAGTTGTGCACATTTGATTATACTGTACTTGGAATTGTGGAACAATCGATTAATATCTGATTGTAATTATACGCGTATCAACACCAAGGCCGTATCATTACGGCACCAATGGCACCATACCAAAATACACGCGTCTAACAAACATCTAAACATCTTCAAATTATGGTACCGTGTCAACTTTATAAATATTCACTGCCGTCTGTAAGATATACAGGCGGTGATTCCTGGGGGTCTGTATTTCCATGTAATCTGGACGGAGGAGGGGGAAAGAAGGACAATACAAATTAGTAGAATGCGTGTAGTAATGAATTGTGCTAAAATACTATGCAAGTATTATGATATCTCAGATTTTTAAAATTTTTATCTACCCACACCTAAAACACGATTCTATTTCCATGTAGATGTGTCATTTTAAATATTTACATAAGAGCTTTCGAATGTATATTGCTATTCATAATCTAGAAAATACGAAATACGACATGCTTGATTGTTCAATTTAGATACTCCTTATCTGGAGAAGGGTACACCATGATGGTTCAACAAATTGCGACTTTTGATCAATGACCTTGTATTCTAAAACATACAAAAGTCTCAATCCATTTTGTCGGGTGCCAAGTTAGTGCCATGTCCTCTAAATTATTGTATATAGTAAGGGGACATTTTTTTATGCATCAAAGCACTTTTGGGAAAGCAATCCAATTTAGATCCCTGCAATCATAGCAGACATTTACCATGTATATAGCTTTAGTTTTATTGTTATAGTTATATTATCGGGTTAGTAATTTTTGGAGCTGAAATTAATTGAATAGGTTTACAGAGAATATTTATATGCAACTTGTGATAAACAAAGAATTTTTTACATGATGTATGTAAGCGGGGTTTTAATGTAAAATTAAGCTTTACTGACTAATGACAAAGAAAAAAGACTTAAAAAGCCTTAAGAGTCTTCTACAGACAGTAAGTGGCAATATATGTAATGTCAAATGAATGCAGTCCCGATCTGCGTCGTATGGAACCCTAATATCAAAGAGAAAATATAGTGCACAGGCTTCTACTTTTTGCTCCAGTTTCACGTAAGTAGAGCATTTCTGTGCTAGAGCGGTAAGAGGTGGTAAAAGACAGATACGATAGAGGTATACAGAATGTTTCTGAAGAGATTGGCGCCCTTGGTACGAAAATCATCTTCGCATATGTCAAATTCAGACTTAGATTCAAAGCCAAGAGTGTAAAGGGATAACCTACTGTTTTCAGTTTAATTTTAACCCTCGCCTGTTTATATTTCATTTAAATTAATTTCAGTCTGCTATATGAAGTTTCGTACTGAAAATAAACTTGTACTATATACGCATAGCTATTGTTCAATGTGTTTTGTAGCTGATCAGAAACATTTTTACTAGACTTAGTTACATTCTATACATTTTTGTTATTTATATGATTTAATTCTGTAAGTTGAGTAGTAAGATGTTCATCTGCTGTACATGTAGTACAATGTTTGTATATGTAGGTGTATAAGTAAGTAATGCAATGCAACTATTAATTAATGTGGTGTTCAGTGAGACGAGTGAGAAGAGGAGTAAATGGATTTGCAAATAATACCAAATGACTATATAGGTGATAGGCAACTGTATTTAATAAAGAAATCAAGTACAGCTGCATTAAAAACGTGAAATCTGCATTGAATTGATCTTTTTTAGTTGGGTTGAGATTTAATCTAAATACGACGCACACAATAAACACATATACGCAGTTCAGAAAATACAAGTTCCGAGTTTTACTTTTACAAACAAATCTCAGTGTTTAAAACAAGCTCAATCGTTTATCAAAAATGTCATCAGAACGTCAAAAAGGAAGAAGAGCTCTTCAAGCCAGAGTTTTACAAAATCAAGACGAAGATCCTCCTGAGGACCGACATCCCTGGATGAGATTTTTATGCAATCTTCAATTGAAAAATGACAAGCCTTTCAGCATTGCTCCACTTTTTGCTCTGGTTAGAATTTATGCAAATGAGACAAGATTTATTGCTTTAAATCATTACCTACGTGAAAAATTGATTAATCTCTGTTATCTTTTAGGGTTCAACATTATCGGAATTAATATTGCTCTTGAAGCTCACAGGGCTGCTTAATTTGGATATGATTGCACTCTCATCTGTCTGCATTCTAATATTATTAACATTAGTAATATTGCTATACATACGCTTTGACAAACTCACTCTACTCTCATTCCTCGTAAGTTCCTAATCATTATGGTTTTTACAGATGCACACATGCACATACAAATCATACATGGACGTTTCCATGAATTTATTTTATGCATGGATATTGATTTAATTTTATCGCATTTTCCCATTTAGTTACTTTCAGTATCACTTCTCTGTTCTTCGACATACCTTGTCGTTGTGATCTCAACAATAGAAAGTGAAGCAGCAGCATCAGTCACTGAGATGACATTTAACGACAGCAGCAGCGTTAGCAGCACAAGAATACCCACTCCAAGGGGAATTATTCTTCACCACGGTGGAGCATCTGCTTCTTCGCATTTAAATTGGATTTATGAAATCCAAAATGAAAATGTAAGGACCATGCATTAAATATGTGCTTAAAAGGGTCAGACGGCCAGACTTTAATAATAGCTAGCTCAAGTTAGTTGTGATAAAATGTGCGTTGTGATAAAATGGTATCAAAATTATTAATAAGACTCCTCGGATCATGATTTATTGATTTATTTGCAGCAATGTTGTGGCTACCTCAATTACACAGACTGGCTACAGACATTGAACAGAACAGAGCCAGAAAATGAACAAGAGCTCTTCTGGGTGACATCGTGTTGTAACAAAAATATGTCTAAAGAAGAATCTGAATGTCTGTCCAAAGCTTGGACCACGGGAAATGAGGATCTACACAAATTAGAGTCGTCCCTTTACGAAGAGGTAGCGTCCGGTTTACAATATCATTACAATTTCATATTTTTTTAAGATTGGTATCGAGTAAGTCTTTAATAACATGAACAGTAAAGATTTAATTATTTGAATTCAGGGTTGTGGACAGCACCTAGATAAGAAACTGCAAGAAGTAATCGAATACAAGTTTCGATCTAGTACAGGTCTAGTATTCTGGGATCTGGTGGTTCTTGTTGATCTCGTCATATATACCATGTGGAAGAAATTCCATACCAAAACGGCCAATAGCGATATGGAGTTCAATGATGATGTATTCACTTGAAAAAGCTTTAAACCTGCCAGCCATGTAATTGTGGTCTAACTCTAGAATCTCGAAATTAAGAGGTGTCAAATCCAAAATACTAACACTGAAAGTGCACATATAACTAGTGGCTTCATTTCGACATTCCCGTTCGTCAGTCCACTAAAAATAGTGAAACAATTCTAATTCAAGTCAATATATAAGGAAATAATAAGTCATATTATCCACTCATGGACAGTATGTATGTGAGTATGCAAACCACAAAATGTATTTGTAGCAATCTCCTGACAAATTAAACTATATATATAAGTGAACAAGTATAACCCTAGATCTAGTAGATAGACTTATTTTTACATGTAGAAATATTAGATAGTAGTAGTAATTGGTAGCACAGCGTAGATAAATATATAGTGAATCTCAATCATGAATTATTACGGATTAGAACGATAGAAAATATTGTAAATCATCAAATGACAATCTCAATTCAGTTTGTAGAATTAGAATGTAGATTGGAAACTGCCATGCAACCTGATATAATGCATCAAACTTTTGTGATAATTATAATTGACACAGTGAACCATTTAAGAGGCCGTAATCACAAATTAATTTAATATCGAGTAGCATATAATAAGATCAAAAGGGAAGTAGTCAAGTCTTAAGCCTTTATAGAAGTATAAAATACAAGCATTTAAAATTGCAATGACAAAATAGTTTTTATAGTAATATCACATATCTGTTAGACATTAGCATTATATCAGTTCAGTTTATCATTGAGTTTTACTTTATCTAGGCTGAATGGCAGGTGTATTATTTGCTGGTTCTGGATTTGCGATAATGAGAGGAGAGGTGTTAACACTATTTTCTGGAATTAAAATGACGCTTTCTGCTTGCGTAGGAGGTTGACTTCCAGGCTGACTTCCAGGCTGCGAATTAGATGCAGTTTCTGTTTCACTTGAAGGCTCATTGCTACTTCGAAACAAATCCCAGCCCATCACAACGAGTAAATGTAGAGTCACAAAACAGAGCATTCCAGAGATAGCGTAAAAGAATTTCATCGAAATTTTGTCTTTCCAACCGTTTTCATGTCCATAACGCAGAACGAGTGAGAAGCAAGTTAGTATAGTAAGAAATGCAGCTGCGTTTGTAGCAAACCATATTTTTTTAACAAGATCTTCTCTTTCCTACTAGTACGAATAAGTATTAAACAAACATGGAAACTGATTAGTAAGGCAGTTATGGAGATCAGAGAAATTCGAATGCATTCATTTACATTTGGTACATAAAATTTTCATTTGTTTACCTTAAAAGCTAAAAGTACGCTGGAAATTAAAGCCTGTGCAGCTCCAGCTACTAAACACAGACTAGTGCATATTTGCAGCAATTCTAATTGTTTTTTCAATGGTCTGAAGTCAATAAATCTGTCTATGTACGAAGGTTGCCACTGCCATTGTCTAGGTTCGAAATTCTTGATTCCCAACTGGAAGCCGGCTTTGGAATATAAAAGTTTCTCTTCGTAATTCACATCATATAAAATCCAAGATGAGCTTCCACATTGTAGTAACCCAAGAGTCTCAAAAAGCAACCAAAACTTTACATAACTAATAGTAATGTCATTTAATATAGGAACTAAATGCGTTCAATTTGAATTTAAATGTAATGAGCCAATCAAATGCTGCTTACTTTACCAAGAGAAAAACACAAATAATATTTTAAGGTTACAGATATATAAAATGCAGAACATGGATAAATACATGCAAATTGATTGATAATTTATGTACCAGATTTATGCAAACGGCGATTGGTAGCTGATAGTTGTTGACTAATTCAAATATACTCATGATATCAACACGAAGCAATGACAAATGAATTAATGGTTGGAGGAATTTGGGAATTTGGAAATTTGGAAATGATTATAAAATATTTTCTATCTATTCATTAAGAAAAAAATTATATGAAAACTTCTGAGTTCACATCTACAATCGTGTTTAAACTAAACCAGGAAGTCTTATTAATCTTGAATAAACTCAAGACGTTCATCGCGTAGGAAAATAAGCAAATAAAACGCACTTCCTCAGAAAACAATGTGACAAATGCCAAGTAGGTCATTCGACTCTAGTTCTTTGTGTACGCAGTCTGCTAGTATAGCCCTTTATACATAATGCTATTATTTACGTTTCTTTCCTCATATTTTGTCTTGTGTATTTATTTCCTGGAGTTCTTAGTAAATAGAACTCAGATGAAAAGAGAATTAATAAGCGTAACTTAATGGATTTTCCATCATACGCCCACAGATAGAAAACAAGAATCCTTTTTATTTCTTCAAACGTACAATTTTCGCAGAACACTTAAAGTTACACAGCAGAATAGCACATACATTGACATAGGTATAGGTACTTCTTTACTAGTGTACTTTTGCAAATTACAGTCTAGCACATTTATAGTAGCTATTCATTAATGTAGGGCAAGGTACATTCAGTAACAAGTAATACAACTGGTTTCACTTTTTAAATACATATTATAGCGTTCTGTATTTTACATGAATATGTGCACTGTAATTTAATAACATTTTAATTCCAAACGCATACACAACACAATTGCATAATAATAATATTAACATGAATGATATCATGACGGAATAAAAAACTAAAATTCTCAAATACAATTAGGACTAGATTCTAGGAAAAACGTGACCATTTGACCTTTGCCTTTAACATTAATGCTACCCCTACAGCTAAGCTTGTAGCCCTTACTCTTGAGAACATCTGCTAGCTCTTCTGTTACTTGGATATGGTCGAGGAGGCCACATGAGTCCATTCGACTAGCTACGTTTACAGCGTTCCCCCAAATATCATATTGTGGCTTCCGTGCTCCAATCACGCCAGCTGAAAGGGTTAAAAATTAATGACGTCAGTAAAATGTGGAAAACTTTGGAGAGAAACCAGAACTTTAGCAATTGAATTCATACTACTAAAGGTGAGTCATCAAACAGGAAAAATCTATTTCCTAATAATATCTTACCTACAACAGGACCAACATTCATACCAATCCGAATTTTGAAATTGTTAAACGAATGTTCATTAATTTGCGTCAATTGAGATCGAAGTCGAAGAGAAAAATCAGCCATTGAAGTAATGTGATTGTACGTTTCTAGGTCGCGGGTTGTCTTCGTCAGACCTATACATTACAACAAGATAAAATCATCGTTAAAATCTTCACAAAAGATTTTCTTACACATATACCTATACCCTCAAACAGACAGCCTGACGATCTGAACACATGGCAAAAAGGGTAGTGCGTCTGATTTTAAAAGGCACCAGTTCCAACGAATATTATTTTATATCGAAATTCGATACATTTTTGGTTATTATTACTTTTTATGTCCTAGATTTTACGATGAGACACATGACTGATTGAAAATAATATTAGGAAGTATGCATCTTGCTATCAAACAGCATTGAAAATTTTTGCAGAAGTTAAACCTTAGATCGCTGCAATCATATCTACGGAGCAATTTCAAAAGTACGTAGGTGTGTATAGGCCTATGCTATATTGTATATATTTATGTATTGATCAAAAAGAAAATTGAAAATCCCTACTGTCGGATATAAGAACGTTTACATTTCTCTGAAGCCATCTCATGTAAAACAAATCTCGATTTTTAGCATTTTATTACTTAAAGCAAAGGAAGAATTTCATCGCGAAAAGAATTTTGACATGTCAACATCTCTTTTTCGCCTTGGGTTTGGGTTTATCCGTTTCTCAGAAACCAACTTTCTGCTATGCAAATGTCTTATCATATTTCAGAAGTCAGAAAGTACTAAAAACAAATAACCCACACCACACATATACTCAATACAGACTTTCAAACTACTGAACACTTATACATCTTGAATGTATACTATGTTGTATCTGCTGGTATTAGCTCTTTGCCACCTGTGCCCATAGGCATAGATTTATTTATTTATTATACAACTACTTACTATAAAAGCTCGATGTTTACCAACAACTTGTACATATTATTATTATATGTAGCACAAAGGAAGTTAAGGTGGAAAGATTTTTAATTTTTCTGTGCAGCAGATAGAGCTACTCCATTACGTAGCTTCAGAACTTTAATGATATTGTTCTGATTCCAGGAGTAGCACTATATAAATTGGTATACCTGTACATAATGTTTGGCTTCCAATTCAACTTCCAGACAAAGACAACATATGACAATTCTTTGATGTCCTTTTAGTGGCATGTGTTTAGCCTGCACTCTGCACTTACAAAATAATATTTGCTGGCAAACAGGAATATTGTATATCAAAGAGATTTCAAGTCAAGTGAGTTCCAATTCAAGTTCTCTCTTCTCCTGTCCTTCGCTAAACACGAACTGCGCAAATTTTTCTCTAATATTTTTATTCGCTTAGGAAATGAGAAAAATGTAGGTCCTACACGAAGTACGCTCCCAGTAGCAAAAAATGTACATTTTTAATCATTCACGAATAAATTGCATTGCTCTAAAAAATTCAACTGCAAAACAACTGGCCTACGGTCTTGCTCAGCGAACAAAAACATGTCGAAACCTGCGCCTAAACTATAATGTTAAAAATTGTTAAAAGCGTATCAAGACTTTTTATAACTTTCGTACATTCCACACAACCAGAACTGATTGGTAAATTTAAAAAAACATAAACAAAGATAATCGGAACACATTTGGGCACTTTCCAAGAGTTTTTTGCTTTCCTTCACTTCAGTTTCTTTTTCTTAGCGGCCCGTGCCACAGTGAAATTATTCAGTTTCATGGTAGGATTGGTTAATTACATAAAAAGTGCATTTCTCTCATAAATATCTGAAAAGGTGTCTATAGAATAATGCAACCTTTCATTCCGTGCATTTCGGTTATATTCTTGTGTAGGGCAGTTTGTGGTAGAGCCCAGAATCAGCATCGAAGCGTTTTATAGTTGCATGGTAGAATTTTACAGACACCTAATGCGCGAAAGGTAAATCTACAGATAGAAAATATGAACAATTTGCAATAAAATAGGACCTGAAGCTGCCATGTAAGTAGCCCCTGTAGTCTTTATCTTCTCTATCCACCGGAATTGCTCTTCACCCAAAATCTCATCAAAATCTGCAATGATTTCATTGAGAAGTCTCAAGCACTCAACACCTTCGTTATTTGCCTCCAGTTCCATGTAAAAGTCCCAGAAGTTCGGGATCGATGCAAACATCACACAGACTGAGTCGCATTGCTCCGCGTACAGCTCCTGCATTTCAGAACATAAGAGCCAAACCAAACGGACATTAAATGCATAGTCACATCAAAATTTCATTCATTTCATTTTCGTTTAGCTCTCTCTCACTCTCCCTCTCTCACTTTCTATTAAATTAAATACCGAGGGAAAATTGACTTCAACTCGGCAGACTCCCGTTTCATTATTTATCGACAGATTTATAATTTAGACACTTTAGCAGAAAATTAGTTCTCCTTTCACTAACAAACCCTAACAAACCTCGTCGAAATTCCATTTGATACGAAAACTAAACAACTTGTAGTAGTAACTTCCTTGATGACAGCTCCATTCATCCTTTCATTTAATAGAGCAATAAATCTAGAAGTTCGTATTCTTGATTGATTCTTATGTGTATGCTAAAATAATAACAGTCATTTCCTTGCATTGAAAGCATCCTGCAGCTTCTACTAATCTCATTAGAATTACAACTAGTTATGGCACTAAATACAACGTTTACATTCGTTTACACTGGGTCATGCTTTCACCAGATTTACCAAGTTTCATAAGCCTCTCCTCTATATACACTAACAAAACCAAATAAATAGTAAATGCAGTCCGTGGAGCAAACTACTACGCGACTTAGAATATTAAATTAATAACTTGGCCTCATTCGAATTCGCAGGAATCTGCACAGTGGAGCTCTATCTGGGTTGAATGCTTCACAATCTTGTGAATTTTAATATAGCACAGGTAGCCTGTTCGAAATTAACGAAATTAATCACAAATTGAGTTGAATTAAGTTAAGTACCTACTTTCTGCTTCCCCAGTGAAACACTTTATCATAATATATCATACAGTGTTCACTGCACAACAGCACGAAAAGTTCTTAAATCCCTTCTACCAGTAACCTTTAAATAGCTCTACACAGAAAATTGCAAAATAATCAAAACGATGCCAAAAAATTAGGATGGGAAATATTGCTACTTATTACCTATTCCACCTTCCTGTTAGCTCTACGCACAGGAAAATGTTTACTGCAATCAAATATGGCAGTGTTAAACAGTGCCACATCCCCGTGCCTAACTGTGTCAACTACACCAAGAAAATATTGTTCACGAAATCGCTAACTACTCATTATTAAGACTGAATAACAAAGACATAAATCTCTCAAGCATCATTATGATGCTGTAACTCATTAATATTACTAGTACAGACAAAAATATGAGCAGAAACTTACATCGTACAGTTTATCCGAAGCAAGAAAATGATCGCAGACAAAAAGGGGCAATATATTTGCAAGGAGCTTTCGATTGTAAGCTTGCAAATGTTCCGTCTCATCTTTCTCGTCTGCAAAAATCAAACAATTGCATCATAAATCATCACAATCAGAGGGTTATTACTAAATATCATTTTAAATGCAAGTACCTACCGAAAACTAAAATGTCAATTTGCAGTTATTAATTTCACATCTCTAAATTGTTTACTACTAAAGGAGTTTAGTGTGTTGTGCGAGAATCATTCATACGACAGAATGACTCCTGAGAGAATTTCTTTCTACACAGGGAAAGGACTCCGATACCCCTTCGATCCGCGGTAGGATCCAGATTATTTGTTGATATTTATAGAAGGGGTGAATATGAATGTTTGTGCTATTATGTTTGACCAAGAAGTGTAAATAGTGAGCATTTTACTGAATTGCAATGAAGTTGTCAAAGTGTCATACGCCATATTGCAATACAATTTTATTGATGCTCTTATTAAGAATAGTTCTTTCCTTCTCGCTGCTAAAGACAAGTTCTCTTAGGAGTCATTCCCTTGTTGGAGTTCGTATGTAATCGTTAAATGTTACCTGTAGCTTGGAGTTTCCAGAGAAAATCAAGTCTTGCTGTGCTTTCCGTTTGCCTTGCGTGTATAGCTAAGGCAAAGAAAAGCATTAACAGTGATGTTGGAAGCCTATATTTTCCTGGCATCCCCTCCGACCTAACAAAAATTAAGGATTATGATCTTGAGTCATGTGATGAAACATTTACAAATCTCTTGGGTATAAAATACAGCAATTCCTTCATAATACAGTTAATAGCTGTAATTTTGCTTTGCAATATTATTATGTGCTCCCTACTAACATTAAAGGCAGTATGGTAGCAATAAATCATAAATGCAATATGAAATACTAAATAACATATCATTTATATCATAAGCAAATGATTCTTGCTGTTTTACTTTCAATAGATTACTCTTTTTGACGGATAGAATACAGACAGCGGGTACCAAAGCATATAAAAATATGCCACGAACTTAATTACAAAAGGGTAAAATATGCTTTATTAGGTAGTGGCTGCAGGCTGCTTCCTCCCAAGCAAACTAAAATGAAACTATTGCTTGAAATAAGATAGCGGATATAGAGGATCTACCATAGACAGACAGCAGTAGTCCAATAAAGTGTCAACATACCCTGATGAAAGGGACATCCTGTGATCTTCTTCCTCGAGGACACTGTAGTCTACCAAAAGGAGGAATCCTGTGATGAGTATCGCATTCAGTATAATCTTAAGCGTGCTCCCGAGAATTTGGTAGACGCTTAGTGACGATAATATAAGAGTTAGGAGGACGCTAGTGAACTGAAAACAATATTGACTTGTTACATTCACTCCTTGATCAACTTGATAGCATTATAAGCTGTAAATGATGAATGTAAGCTGTAGATAGAAAAGTAAAGCTGCTCCAATACCAATTTACTCCTATAATTATAATATTTCCTACCTACATACGTAAGAACTTATCTCTTTTTTTTACTTCGGTACATAATCCTGGGCTTTGCTATTCAAACAATAGTATGATGTAGCTTTGAGACATTTTTTTAATTTGGTGAGGACTGGAAAGATTTGCCGACTATTCACACTCCTTGTAATAAGGTTAGGTTTTCTGAAGCATCATTCATGATACATAGAAACTAGTTAGATGTTCAGACTTACAAGTAAAAAATGGCTTTCTACTACACTATACAACTGTGGAGATTGGGAGTGAGATGAACTACTTACTTTAACCACACAATATTCCATGGAATAAAAACTAATGCACTGGAGAAAAAATATGTTCATTGATAATGAAAAATACTAATTTAAGTCAACCTGGTTATGATTATAACAAATGCATATCTCATGCACGTTGGCAAGTAGGATGTAATTAGGTATCTTTTTCAGAATTAAAGAACAGACAGAAGATATAGGCTTTATCTCGTTCATTTTCTGACTTAAATAAACGTAAGAGATAAAGGTAAGAGAAACACTATCAATCAAATATCTCAACTAACTGTAGCATATTATATACTTATAATATGACCAAATTACTACCCGTATAGCAAAGGATTATATTAAAGTTTCATGCACATCAAATTTGGGCTCTGAACTGCTAGCTAATAATCCAATTTTTTGGTATGTTGAAGAGGGACACGCAGTGAAAGCATCTATTTATGTTAATTAACAAAGTCTCCAAACTTTCACTGAGTATTAAATAACAAATAATATTATGCTAATCAACTTTGTTTTGCTTTGCTTTCTGGACTTTTTCATTGTATCTGCGTTGTATCTACTTGGATTCTATTGTACCATATAGCATTATTAAAAATAAATGGTATACTTTACAATGCTCCTATATATCATTTAATTTAATGATAGTTGATATGTGTACAACGGTTTTAACATCTACACTTTTGCAAGAGATTAAAGACTTAATTGAGGAAAAGAGCTTACATCGGGAAGAAGTATGCTAATACTAATGTCATCTTCTAGACACCCATCAGATATCTGTGTTCCATTATGGACTGAGTCAGCGAGTGTAATGTTTTCTAATCCGCTTGTATCATCTTGGAATCCTTGAGCTGATATGGAAGCGACAGTTGGGGACTCAGTAGAATGACAGCCTGTGCTTCCGGCTATCAATTTTTGAATTTTGTCATTGAGAAGCTGTTTGGGTTAAAGAAAAGTAAATTATCAGGATATAATTACGTTGAAACTCATACTACAATTCTGTTTATCTCCAGCACTCTCATTATTAGTTACCTAACTAAAGTATACCTTACCAAACTAATTACAAGCTTATTATAACATACATTAGTACCGTGAACGTGACTGTGTAATCAAACTCGTCGGTATATGCCCTTACACGACGGTTACCCTCGATTAGAGAATTGAATAAAGATGAGTTTTAGCTGAGTGAGCTAGCCGTGTTTTCCTGGCTTCGTAATATTATACCACAACATAATTATGAGTAGCCTTTCTAGTGCATTGTGCTGCTGTTGTCGACTCGTGAGTTCTATCTACGTTACATGCAGACAAAAGGTTTAAGTTTTGTGGTTAGCTTAGTAGAGTAGTGTAAAATAGATGAGAATGGGAGAGGTTGAGGTAGATGAGCATTACATAGATGTGGATGTGACAGAGTATGCACATTATTGATGCTGTGAGACAGAGCATTGAATTACATTCTAATCTAAATATTTACTTTTACTTCACTCACTCGGAAACGAAAACGAGACTGAGGAGGGTGAATGAAGAACACAAAACTACTACAGATCCTATGTAGAAAACCAAGAATTCATTCCACCCAAGGATATGGATTTGTATTATGTAGTACGTACATACTAATGCATAATGATATAATATTATGAGAACAAATACTGAAACCATGCGTGCATGTACAGTTTTAGATTGCTATATGTGAGTGATCATACTATCTCTGATCACCCTTAGTAAGAAAACTGCTATAAGGATAAGGTATGGACATGGAGACATACGATACCTATTCACAATAGTGCAGTGCAAAATACAATTCTAGCAGACTTTGTTTTACAATATGCCCTAAAAGAGTGGTTGGGGAATTGTAGAGAAAGATTTTATTTAGTATTTCCCAATTCCTGGCATCTGAAAATATCATCACTGTTTTTGCTATGTATACATGGTAGGCATACTGTGTTTCACGGCCAGACGGCCATTATATTATGGCATGGTGTTAGTACAAAGTAAGTTTGAATGTTTCTTTCCTTTCAACCATCCCTACAGGATAAACCACAAAAGCAACTCTAAGCAATTAGACTCCGTAATTAACTACCTATATAATTTCTATCTCATAAATTATTATTGTGATAACCTACGAGACAGACAGCTCACATTTAAAATTACTTATTATCAATGTCCTTGGTACAGCTGACAACATGTTACAAGTTACAAGTAGCATTAGACACGGCTCCTTTTTTCTAAGATGTTTCAAATATGCCAAATGAAATGTTGATAACCTTTATAGACATTCGTAACGTACTCGTATTAACGTATATCATAGTCGCTATTTCTTAATTATAGATAGATGCTCCACTTTTGAAGTACTGCATTCTAAAATGCACAACCGGAAGTGACCTGCTGTTCTGTTTAGTATCAAGGAGCATGTGAGTGGTGTTATTGCAAAATTTCATAAAATGTCAAGAAAGGCGAGACAGTAGGAGTTGATGACATAATTAATAGTGTCGCACACACTGTGTGTGCAATGTAGTCCATATAGCTACTTCTCAGTGTCTCCGCAGGGAAATTAAAGAAATATTATGTGGTCATAAAAGCCATTTTTGTTGTTTTTTGTCATTTTACCACTACCCCAAGTGGGTGTGTCTAATTTGTCCATTTTTGATTGAACCTCCCTACAGATACCCAGAAAGCATGCACAAAGAATGAATTATCTTAGTCAGTTTGCAGTTTAGACAGATGTACAGAGATGCATATGCGTTCATATCGCTGCGTTACGTTGTCTATTAAGACTGAAGTACCTTTCGGTACTTATAATGAAGATTATAAATCCGGAACAGTACAATGACCTAAAATAAGCATGGAGTAAACAGTCTACTACGACGTTTCATTTCGCGACTATCACGTTCACGACTACCTTGCTTCGCATCGTCACTAGCATCGTCATTAGAGACTCATCATTGAATGAAAACAGAATGTATTACCTAGTGTGAAATTTGATACTATGTTATATAGCTATGGTAGGTGTATAATAGAAAGTAAACTTACCCATGGAGTTAAAACAGCTACAAGGAAGAATTGAGTAATGATAACAAAAGAGGCCAGAATTTGTGCGATGGGGCGATCTTTTCTCCTTTGACGAAGACTAGGGTTCCTTAGGTTGAACTGCATTTCATCCAGATAATAACAAAGCATATTGAAAACAATATTTGATTCATAGGCTGTGTCAAATCCTGACACACAAATGGATTGTATAGTAGACTCAAGAAAATGACGATAAGGCGATTACCTAAGATAATTGCGTAATTACCTAGCTACCTACTTTAGAAATTGATTTCATCGATTTTTCTAATGAAATAACTTAATACCTTGAAGTGAACATGAAATAAAGCCTTGAATCTTAGAACATAGTCAGACAGGGGTCACTTGCAGGTATAATTTCTCATTAAATTAAATATTACATTATACAGGGGCCTATATAGATAATTTCGTACGGATAATGGTTTGCGGTATCGTAAAATGATCCATAGGATCTGATGAGAAAACTAGATCAATTAGAAATTACATAGTTGTAGAGTAATTGGCAAAGTAAGAATGAGGCTATGCAAACTCTTGAACTCGGTTGGAGAGGATAACAAATTAGATTTTGTCCGGATAATGTAGAGATAAATGAGATTAATTTTTAAGAAGTGCACTGGATAGAAGTGAAGCCAAGCTCAGTTTTGTTAGCATTGTAATAATGTAGCCAGAGTTTGCCATTCTGTTTGGCTACCATCTGCTACGTACATCCATTCAACTATGAAGCATTCTAGAGAATAATCAAAAGAAGTTAACTCACATCTGAAAAGTAGAGAATGATTAGAACATGAAGACAGAACACAATTCCAAAGGACACAGATGAGATAACTCCAAGTTGAAGAAAGACAATGTGGAGCACGGTGAAGAGAACCACATCGACGAGGAGAGATAGGCAAAAGTACCAGTTAATCATCATGTCAGATTCAGATGAGAACTAGAAAATGTAATAAGAATAATAGGAATATGAGATTTTCAAACGGAAGATAATAAAACATTTTATCATGCTTGAATAGGTTGAAACAGTTGTAAGCATTCATAATAATTATTAAATGTCTGCATGTTACAGGTTACATAACGTAGGTAATATACTTTTATTAATTTTCCTTCAGAACATTTCTCTATTGACTAGGAAAATGATTATTAAATAAGTTTTCTTGTCTCAGCAGCAGGATTCCCATTCATGTCTGAATGGAAACCATACAATTACTCAATTACCTACCATTCCTGCGAATAAGTCACTCCCATACATTTTTCATCTACCCTGTTCCTAACTATACGAAGGAGCATAAACTCCTAGCAGACAAATTAGAATTGTTGTATATCGAACAAAAATAGCATTACTACTTTTATAGGTGTACGATTTGGGTTTATAGGGCAATGATGGTAAAATAGCGAAATACCTACCTTTTTCTCGACCTTAATATCCTTGAAATTTAGACGAAGCCTGCGAATGTTTTCACATTTGAGTCGTTCGATTGACCGGGCATCAATCGCTCTCGCCAAGTATTCATTAACTTCTTCGAAAGGTGATTTACTTTCTCCTGCTAGAGCTGCGACATTTCTACAGGGATTTAATTACACGTGCATTCAATAAGATCTGCAGATAACCTCCAACAAAAATAAAATGTAACCAAATGGAAGATCCTAGAAATCAACTTGAATCTAACAGCATCTGAGTAAACAAATAAATGTACTGCTTGAAGCGTAATTAGTTCCTCGTACCTCATTCAAAAAAAGTTTTTGTTCGGGGACCAAGGGACAAACTTGTGTTTTGTGTCCCTTAACAGGTTAAATATAATTAACTACGCATATAAAAAATGTATTGTGTATGCAAAAAATTATTGCGTAGTTTTTTCAAAAATATAGAGGGTAAATTGTGTCTTATAGTAAAACTGATTGAGTACTACTCGGAACTGTATTCGTTGCATTGACAAGGCAAGTACATATATACAAAGTGGTAGCAACTCAACTTTGTCAACAGCTCAGGGAAAACAAGAGATGAGAAAATTGCTTTAAATTGATGAAGCGTCTAATTCAATACAAAAGTTTACTTGCCCTTTCTCTAGAAAACATCACATCACTTATCATTTGTTATTTCTAGAAAACCTGTCATACAAAAACGACAAGAAATCCTGTTGGCTATAGCTAGCATTCAACTGATCACTAATTTCTATTTAGTGATGTGAAACGACTTTTTCATCACTGAAGCTTTTTATATTTTTAAAAAATATATAATTTCTGCGTGGGTTGTTCTTCAAGTGAATCCGTGAAGAGTAGTCAGGCGAGTTTATTTGTCGTCATAAATACATAAAGGAAAAAATATTGACTTTTGTCGGTAAAATGCTTTAAGGTTCCACTGAAGGAGAATCCTGGTTATTTTTAAGTTCCGAGTGAAACACCTTTCTCCTAGGAAAACCATATAACTACTGGTATTACGGTGATGTCAAAGGTTTTCGGCATTAATAATAGTATTAAATACAAATGCGATACGCTTTGTTGTCGCTGGGACCCGAATTGTGTATACGGTAATGGAGAGAGCAATAGGATTTGCTACAGAACATAGAGATATTATTTGCCTTATAAATCCGTTTAGTTAGAGAGATATGAGTTTCTGTAAAATAAAATACGAATGCCTGTCTAAAGACTGCAGAGCGAACCGAAGCCAACTGTGTACACATAAAATACATTATAGAAGAGCGCAAGAGGAAGTTACTGTTCTAACGTACATATAACTACACTTACAATGTGTCACTGAGGATGTTTGACTTTGCTTGTTCCAACTGTTAGTGAAACTTGTAGCTATTTGGACATGTTAGATATACTATATTATAGGTATAGTATGCCTATATAAATATAACACAAAATGCCCTTCCTGATCTTCGCTATCGGTCATATATAGAACACAGTGTTAAATTACATGTATTTCTGTGTTGAATTCGAGGGAAGGCACTTACTTGTTATTATGTCCCATGAGACGTAGTTCTTTCGCAACGTTTCCATTATTGGCTTGAGTGCTTCTTCCACCGGTCTCCAACCGAGAGTCAAGAAGGTCCTTTGGTCTAGTAGTCAAAGCTCGAACAATCAGGAAAGTTTCAACTGATAAAATTGATACATAATACACACTCATCAGATATCCATCATTTGAAATCATATAAACAAAGTTATATAACATCAGAATCATAAATTGTAATTACTATTATGGTCCCGGAGGAATGAGTCCCGGTCAACGCCATTCCCTGGTTCAACCTCGTAATCTCCTTTCAAGCAAGATAATGTATCGCTTGTGATGTGGACTCGTCTGTGAACGCATAATTACATTTATAATTACTCCAAATTAACATTTGACCACAGATTGGTGTCATTATTTTCCACTTTTTGTAGGTAAGATCTACAATGACTAATAATTTGCGTCGCATTATAATCTTGGTATGATTTTCATCATCAAAGAAACCAGATTGTATCTGTATTATAACAAGAAAATATGTATAACCGCTACAGACTAACAATAAAAGCATTTAGGTATACTGCAGTAGTTAATAAACATGCTTACTAGTAATCAGTAGTCATTTATCAAAAGCAGAACAGAACAACAGTAAAACTACTGAAAGTTATTGCTGCCATTATTCATTTACAACATAATGAAGCATACGGAGAACGTTAAAATTGATTTTTGCTCCTGTCATTTATGGTAAATAGATTGTAAACACTCCGTGGAGTAACTCAACCACAACTTAAAGAACTTAACCAGAACTTAGCCAAAACTTAGGTGGTTTGGCTTTTTGAGTGCTGTTATAGAATATTCCACATCCACACACACACTGACTGACTGTGTGTAGTAATGTGGCTTTTGAATATTTAGATGTAATATTGTATTCTAGCCATTTGTTTTTCCCATTTCAGTTTTAAAGGAGAGAATAAAACTAAGTGTTATTGACTTACCCAGGAATACCACCCGACTCCATATGGTTTGCTAAAGTTACATCGTTGGACCAGACATCGAACTGCCATTTCCTGAGTCCAAGGACTCCACAAAGAACTCTGCCCGTGTGTATTCCAACCCTCATGTTCACATTCACTCCCGTCACTTCCCGAACCAATCTACACTCAAACCAAAAAAGCAATCCTCATCTTACATCTCAACCCGAAAGAGAGTAGAGACAGAACAGCGTAAATAAATAAACAAATAAAAGGTTTCAATCTAAATGGCTCCATGAAATCTCCTAGTTTGCTGATTCGAAGAAAGAAAAGCACTTTGTGGTTATTTAGTAACTTTTTCGGCAGCCTATTTCTGCTATGTACAAATGCTATGCTACCTCTTTGGCTATTTATCTCCTAGTACAATTAACTAAATAACTACTTATGCATATCCGCCAACGCCAGCCCCATCATTGCAACAACAAAGAACAGGAAAACCCGAAAATGCGGATGCACACACACGGCACAATAGTAAAAGGGCTGAATGAGAAACGCTGGTGGTTATTATGATATACTGCTCTGATGGCAAAAGGAATTTCATTGGAAAAATGTGAAACTCTAGAGACACAACTGTTTCCTACTCTTTCAACATGTAGGCACAAAAGCTTTAGAGAAGTGCTCATCTCTTGGGAGCTAATGCAAATGAAGACAGATGTGGATGTGAACGTGAGAAAGAGGAAGACAGGTCAGAAAAGATGTGGATGGAAGAAGCTCTCCAGGAATTGAAAATCTAACATCACTATCAGAAACATAAGAAATTGTACTGACTTGATAGCGTCGATCATGTCAAGTCCCATTTCAACACAGCAATGAGCGTGATCAGTTCGACTTTCCGGCAGACCAGAAACGCAGTAGTAGCAGTCTCCCAGGAGTTTAATTCGGAGACAATGATTTTCCAGCGCCAGTTGGTCAAACCTAAAATGAATTGGCATATAAAACATAAATCCTCATTAAAGGTACCAACCAAAAGAATTGCAAGGAAAAGCAATAAAATTCACACATTCAAATTGAAAAACAAATCCATGAAAAAGTAAATGAATACGATTTTTCTCCTATCACCTACAGTGCATTATCATAATGGGGAGTTAAATTTAAGATTGTGTACACCGAAGACATATAATTAAAGTGGTTCTTGTAAATTCAAAGTGACTGGCTGTTCAGTCAAAGTCAAAAGAAATGAATCAGATTCATATCTTTTATTCCAATAGTACAAAGTACAACTGTTTTATGTAAGGTACATGTTCCTCCTGAACAACACGAATCGGGCGGCAAATTCCGGTGTGAAAATTTGTTCACGTAAGGGAAAGAGATAATGCGTGCAAAAGAATAGAGGAAGTAGAACACGAAATCCTGATGGATTTGTCTGTCATGTCATGTCTCATATACATTTCGCCACTGTACAATGATATTATGCAAAATAAACACAGCGAGCGCACTGCGCTAATATTACCAATGTTCATATCAACAATATAACATAAATAGTTAAGGAGTAAGTTTAGTTATTATAGGAATAGTCAGAATTCAGCAATAGTACTAACGGAAAAGCAAATCGATAGTAACAAGACAGAGAGGTCGAAACAAATTTTGACAGAATCCAGACAGTAATGCATGTCAGTATCATCTACAAGTTGGATAAAGTAAGTAGAGGAGATATATACGCACCTTGCAAATAGCTCATTGAGCAGACGAACGAGTTCTTCAGCAGAACACTGGTCAGATAAGCTGGTGAATCCACAAATGTCTGCAAACAGGATGCTGTGTGTATAACAAGATAAGGACATTCAACAACAGAATGAGCAACGTATTTTATTTGCTAAATTCTATCCTGTTATATCTTTGGAAATATATTCAATAGTTTTTTGACCGTAGTTTATTCATTTCTGTAATGTATTTGTGAAATGTACTTGCAGATTATGATTTGTAAACATTAAGCAAACTTCATTCGCAGTAAAATAAATGAGGTAACTCATGGATGAGAATACTTACAGATACTATGATTTGAATAAAACAAGTAAATACGAACTACCTAATTAGCAAACATTTTATCTAGAAATCCAAACTTTTAATGGAAACAGATCAAAGTGAAATTGTATAAGTAGGTATGAATGAAGTTGAAAAAAATAGTTTTAAGTAATGATAATAATTAATTTTTTACTTGAATCTGTATCTTTTTGCTGAGCATATAAAGCAAGGTCTATAAAGTACAAACAGAGAGAACTTCTGGAAATTGTAAAAAGTAAATACACTTCGGATAGTTTTTTAACTAATGTGGAACTATTTGGGCAAAAATGAAACATTATTGTAGAGATACATTTGTAGGGAGGTGAATTAACTTTATTTTGTGAGCTAGCTGGTAGCAACTTATTTTAAGACTAAGTGAGTTATTTGTAGGTGGGTAAATATGAGAAGCCTTTGAGCATGTTTTATGCATACTTATATAATTTCCGTTGTATGAATGTATTCTCCAGGTCTCCTTCTAAAAACATTACATAGACATGTGCCGAGTTTTATGTTTATATTTTTAAAGTTTTAGCCATTTTAAAAGGAACGAGCATCGAAGCAGAAGGCTGACTTCTATATAGACTTCTGCATTTCATGCTTTTAAGATTTTTCAAGATGAGTTTTTTCATGTTGATGTGCTGCAAGTAAGTTAAAGAGAAAGTGGTGAATTGAAATAAGCTGGTTGAAAGTCTGAATGACTCTCGCTTTGAAAGCTAAGCTGTCTATGTAAGAGCCTTGTTGCTACGTGTGTGATGTCATGGGCTCTAAATGTGAAATTCAAAAGTAGACTTCACAACTAAGTAAAGCCACTTGAAAATTCTAGTGTAGTGCAGCGACCTGAGCAGAGTTTTGTTTTCTTTACAGTCCTTAAGAGTACTTAGACACACTTACGTTATAGGATACACTTGTCCTGTAGGTAGCTCTGCATATAAATTTGTATACTAATACACAATAGCACTCAGTCACAAAATAGCAAGTTGAGCAGACATGCACTTGTTATTTTGAGTAGGTAGTAACAGTAGAGTGAAAGCTAAATGCCCATTGCATTGCTTACCTAACATTCTCGTGTCGCTGAATGTAAATCTTGTGGAACATTTCCTCTTTAGCTTTCCCTGCAATATCCGCTTTCATCTCAACGGCCACGTGACGGGGCAATACTGACAGCAGGAGTCGTTCCTATAATATAAATAAAGACACAAATAGCACATCATAGTCTACACATATAGAAGATTAAACCACATCCATATAATATAAATAGAGTGTAGACCCTATAATATAGTTTCCAGACTCGAGTTTCATCGTGAGACGGCTTAAATAATATTGTACATCTTGTGTAAACGCAACTGCTAAAACTACGAAGCCTACCTGAGGACAAGTAACTAAATTTCCTACCTACAACAACTACAAATAACTCATCTACCGCATGCCAACGAACGTGTACTGTAAATACTGAACTCTTCGGAAAGAGGAGAAAGTGGGAGGATGTCAATACTCCTGAAAAAGGAGAACAAACAATGTGTGTACTCCTTAAGGTAGCTACTAGGTACCTACTCAATCTTATTCTCTTTTATTCCTTTCGCTTCAAATTTCACAAAATGAAAATTTTATACGCTCTTTTCCTACCCACTTTCTTCATCCTTCTTATCTTACGTAAGTATTATTATTTCATATGTGTAGGCTAAGCACTGTTTATTTCTTTACAGGAATTTAATACAACGACTTTTTAAAGTGTGCATTTCCTTATTTTCCTGTAGATACCAATAGAACAAAAATGAAAATATGTAAGTAGAACTTTTTTTCATGTTAACATCCGGCTGAAACAACTTGTAATGATTTCTCCGAAGTTGTTCTACATTTTAGCATGCATGCTATTCCGCAATTTCAGTAACGTATTGCAAACTTACCCATTGCTCATCTGACAGGACTAAAACTAAGCAATTACTTTGTGTCTGACGCGTTTCCTAAAAAAAGTAGGAAATGTACCACATTTTTCCTTCATAATCACAAGTTTAAAGCTTCCTGAACATTTCCAAAAGAGTTAAAACGGTTTAAAGTCAAAAGTCATAAGTTGATAGTAGTATGGGGACGAGGGAGCCACAACCACCCCGCCATTTTGGATTCTGAAAGTACATAT